>JBBPLW010000128.1:0-39981 GCA_038089995.1 Tylopilus balloui
TCGGTATCATCTCGATTCCTGGTATGATGACCGGTGCCATCCTCGGAGGCTCCTCCGTCGAACAGGCCGCCAAGCTGCAGATGATCATCATGTTCATGATCTCCGCGTCGACCGCGCTCGCTGTGATGGTCACGATCGTCATCACGCTCTCGGTCGTCGTTGATAACGAGCACCGCGTTCGACCGGACCGCGTCGACACCAAGGAACACGCCATTTGGCGTGCGAGGAACTGGGTGATTACGCAGAGCGTTGGTGGGGTGAAGAGCGTTGTGGGGTGGCGTTATTGGAGACGAAACGAAGAGCGGGGTGCGAATGACCATGGGGAGCGATTGCTTGGATGAGGGTTGATTAGTTGGTCTTGCACAGACGAGCGGTAATTTATTCTTATATGTGCGTTGGTTATTCATCTATTTGCGGAAGTTGGTCTTGAATAAAATATACTGTGCAGACAGCGGACGAGGAACGCGGCGTCCGGATTTACGACGATCTAAAGGTACTCGTTTATCTTCGAAGGCGTCGCGATCGTGTGCGAACGACAGCTGTGAAATTGTACGCGCATAGTCCTAGCAGGCAAGAACTCAGGACGTCTTGCCGGTGTTAGTGGTATCGGAGGACCGAGCCTGGACGTGGCACCCAGTGCAAAGTCGACGACCCCTGGAAGCCGCAGGTTCGGAATCGCCTGATAAAGAGTCAAGCGACGATCAGCCCTGTGCAAAGGCCTTCCCCGAGTATCCTCGGGGTTCCAAGTAAGTACTATGTCGACGAGGCGCTCGGTAAAGCATACCACAGGAAAAGCACACTCGTGCGGGGTCCGCCTCGTGCAAGAGGAAAGAGCCTTCACGATGGGCAGGGGACGAGCAGTCGGTGGACCGTCCCCCCATCCGGGGTAAACTAGCGATACGTCACTCTCCATAATATCTCTCTGTGCACTCGCTGATCTTGGATCAATATAACGTTCCAAGTTGAGTTCTCCCATCACTCCGGGTCCACCTGCCAAGATCCGACGGTGCAGAACAAAAAAAAAGTGTATGTACACAGGCTCGCTGGAAGAGATGATCCGGTGGAGAGTAAGACGCACCACGTGCCCACAAGATCTAAGGGGTCGGGTAGGTACCTTGTAGCCAGATCTTCTTGACATTCATTCCAAATCGTAGAATCACTGTCGACCGGGACCGGGACTTGTGAGGTCCGTTTCGTAAATGTCCCAACCTCACTTGGGACTCTGCCGACAAGCAACGCATCCGCTGAGAAGTCACGATCGGTGCGGATGCCGCTTTTGACAAGAGCCTGAAAGGTGTTTGGAACGTGGCATGATGAGGTGAACGACTTGAATTACCGCTCTCTACTGAGCCACTGGGACATCCTTCTTCGAGTCGAGGATGTTTTATATGTACACCGTAGCATCTCTTTCTCTCTCACAATCTCGTAGCGTCATTCCGATCAAAAATGGCGCAAGTTCGTAAACGTCATCCAAATGGACATTTCGTACTAGTCGGGATTCGACTAGTTTTGCTCGTTGCAAGTCGGCAAGTCGTCATTCATACATCAGTCCCCAAACAGACTGGACAGTTTTTCCGCTTCCGATCGCATGGTAACCTTGACGGGAAAAGGCTCTGGGTGGCTGTGTTGCGGGGGAAAACATTATTCCCTGCGACGACGGGGGTAATCACTGCGAGATGCTCACGATGTGAATCCTGCAGTGAACTGCGGCACTATTTTGACCGGTTGCCCTGCTTCATCGAGGGGCGCTTCGAACGAAAACAGTGTGAGCAAATTGACCAGGGCGGACCACAAGGACGAATCCGCAATGGGTCGCCCGGCGCCTTATAACAAAGGGGACGTCGTCACACAAGGGTTTTCCAGATATCAAACGTAACGGACGCACAGACTCGTCTTCCGAAACCAAAGGCGTACGAAACCGTATCATCGTTCAACTTCCCGTCATCATCGAAGAATCGGCTGGGATTGAAAGTGAAAGGATCCGGATACCTGGCTTCGTCGTGTGCGACCGCCCTGGGCTTCGTCAGGTCAGGAAAAAAGAAGAGTGTACATATACTTGCCACAGGTTCGGGATTATCGTGACACCTGTCATGTTTGTTTAGTGAATAGCGCGTGTGAAAACAAGGCGTCTAATCCTACCTTTGGGGAAGCTGTACCCTCGGTAGACGTCGTCCTGCACGACGCTTCGGACAACCGCTTTGTGTATACACAACCTAAGCGTGTAACTTGACGCGTACAAGAATGGAGCACGTACAAAATGGGAGCACTGGATGCCATCGCAGAGTTTCTCTGAAGACGGCCTCGATATAAGGCAGGTTCGGTCGATCACTAAAGTCCGGAAGCCTTTCAGGTCCTATGGCAGCTTGAATCTCAGCTTGTGCGCGCTTCTGCACCTCTGGATGCAACACCATCGCAAGCACAAGGACTTGGAGCGCTGAATCCGTCTGTCTTCCTCGTTGGTAGGAGTTCAGTTGTCAAGTGAGTGGACTTACTGTGTCGGATGCAGCTAGTGAAGAGCATCGGACCGTTTTTCCAAATGTAGAAATGCACTACTTACCGAGCAAAGTTGATGCTGCAGCTCCTTTGACCAGCCGGATGGCATTAGCAGCATCAGGGTGCTTCTCGTCTATGCGAGATAGGGCGTCCCCTACGAAGCAAGGCGGGACCGGACCTTCTGCCTACACACAGGCACTTTTTTCAGCAAAAAAGAGTAAACCGTGCTCGACATAACGCACCATTCTATCCTGTATGGTCTGGATGGGAGTATTGAGCCACCAGTCTACTACTTTCCGGCCTGTGTCCGCGGTACGCTGCCAGGTCGCACCTGGGAACCATGCAGGTAGGTACATCACTGGCAAAACCTGAAGTAAACGCAACCACGTTCTTTCGACTCTGTTTTTGACTCACGGAAGGGGAATGCCGCGAAAATAGTAGATTGTAAAGGAGCCAGGAGGGAGACGGCAACCCCTGCAAACACCTTGAGTTTGTTGACCATCGGATCGTCCCGAGGTGCGGGATGATAGTCGTAGGTAGCCGCCATCGAGATCGCAGTGGAATACCTATCATGGGGTCAAGCTCAGCCATCAGACGCCCAATAGTCTCGTATACGCACGATCTAAAATGTTGCTCGAAATCCGCGGGACAGTCGCACATGTTCTTGAGAAGTTCCCGCGTTTTCGTCATCTGCATTGTTCGGTACCAAGGCATGTTTTCGGACCGAAGCGCTTGCTGAAACATCTTTCTATGTATTTTCCATTCATCGCCATAGGGTAGGAACCCAGTACCCCAGGTAAAGTCCACCCTTTGACATATACTTGTCAGCGCACGGCCTCACAAAGATAATCCACGGAGAAGACCTACATGTCATTAGCAGGTATGTGGGGCCTGTTGGAATAGTTCTGAGAGCGCTGCTCTAACAGATCCTTAATAGCTTCATGTGAATTCAAGATAATCAGATCTTGCGTCAATACGCGGAGATGAACGACATCTCCTACTAAGCATGTGAGCAGATGTGAAAGCACAATGGCATCACAACCCACCGTATTTCTCGCCCAGTTTCTTGTATGCCCTCCATGGCTCGGTAAGAGGTATATCAAATACGTTACCTACAATGGGCAATCCGGGTGGTCCGGGTGGGAAGTGGGGCCGGAGGGACTTCCTCCAGGTATAATATACAGCTAGGATTCCTGACGCCAGGAGGGAGAACGATGCAAAGGACATGCTAACGCTCATCCTGGTAGGAAGGGGGAGGGTGGGTTGATGCCACCAGACCGTGGCATATCCTTATTATCCCGCGGCCATGATGGTAATTATTGCCATGCAGGGTCCACGCACCTGACATGTCTAGAAGCTCGTCAAAGTTATCGGCCTTGCACCTTATACGGAAGCTTCTGCCATCTAGACAGTGCCTTAAGTGGACGGCAGATACCGTTCTTGCCCACGGCGTGGAGCATCTACATAAGCGAACCGAAAACATATTAATATTATCATCGATAAATAAGGAGGCGAGAGAACAACTTGGGCTTGGATAAACTGGTTTAGAGATCCGAAAGTCAGTTGAAACGGCATAAGTGCCAAGCACTACGCTATCAACAGACTGTGCCGAGATAAGCGAGTGGCAATTCTCAGGCTGTACACCGCCGTGATACCTAATACTTACTGTAGCCTTCTGTACTATCGTGCCTGCCTTATTGCAAATGTCTGGTGCAATGCAAATATCTATGGAGGCAACGGGGGTCGTGCGTTACGGGGTGCCCCTGACTCCAGGCTTAGCGGGTGGTTGGAGCACAGCACTGACAGCTTCACTTGGTAGGCAACTCTAGGTCAGCCTCTGGCTCTGCGAACGCCAGCGATTCTCCGAATCCGTTTCAGCTGCCTCGTGCCACAGCGTGATCCCCATGGATCCAAGCGCATGATGTCAAATGATTCCGCTGAACTGGGGAGTGTTGGAAGTACTTCAAACTTCCTTGCTAAGGAAAATATGGGGTTTTGAGACGGATGACAAGGTATGTGGTCTGACCAACCAATGGGGCACCGAGAGCTGCGGTTGCGGAGGGACTGCGGAGGGAGTTGGGGCTGGAACGTGCAACAATCATTGCCTTTTCATTGATGTCCACAAACTTGCCAGTAGTGTTTGCTACGCCTACGTATACGAATCAGTGTGGGTCCGAGCATGTACGTGACCTCAGAATTAAAATGAGCAAAGATTCCGCGGGTGGCGCGGCCATGAGGCTTGGGATCCTTTAGGCGGGTGGAGAGAGAACTCCAAAACAGTCCGTGGTGGCATGGTACGATTCACCCCGACGTGGCCAGACGTCTCTCGAGGATCCAGAGTTGATCTTCCATTTCCATCTCCAGTGCCCGAGCCCACTGATCGAGGGGTATTTCCCATACCTTCCCCGTTTTCAGCTTGCCTAACACGGCTTGGTTCAACTTCCACCGCTTAAACGCCGGTATGGCCACGGCGGCCGTCCATTCCCCACCAGCCATCTCAAGAGACTCGGCAATTAGATGCGTAAAAGGGGAAGACGAGATCATCGATGGAGTCAACGACTCCGTCTTGTTGTATGTCCACGATGGCTTGGATACATGAGGTTTGGGTGACAAGGAAGGCGACAAGAAGGGGGGCATGTGTTCATGGAGGAACAGCGATGCGCCAGTCTGAGCGGCAAGGTTGGATATATGTACGTGAACTGCAGTCGGGATAAATAAAAATATCAGGCGATGACTGGTAAACTTGCCGCTCACCGTTTTGTTGTCCAGAGTATCGTCGGTTGAACGCAGCCAACGCCCCTCCGCCAGGGTAGTTTCCCATTGACGCTCGCGTGGAAAAGAAAGTAGCCACAAAATTAAGACAAATCAAGAAAAGCACACAGAGAAAGTTAAGGCGTTTGAACAAGAAACCCTTCTTACGCGACGTCCTTGGTCAAACCGGTTCGTCAGTCGGCAAGACAGAGTGGCGGAAAACATGAACTTACATCCATCGTGCGCCCTGCGCTGCCGCAACATTGAACAATGGTACCACATATATGATGAAGCGCCATTCCTTGTGTGCCAGTGCGCTCAATGCGGAAACGAACAGGAGCGGAGCAACAAGCATAGACCGAATTCGGGAGTCAAGTACGGCGCCTAGAGCTACCATCGGAATCGTACCAAGGAGAAGTTTTGGGAGATAAGCGGTGAAATAAGTATGTGCTGGAGATGTCTGAGTGACACGGGCGACAACCGATCAGAGAAGATATTAATATTCAAACACAGACTTACACCCCAGTCGGCGCTTTTGCCTAGATAGACATTAAAGTACAGACCGTACAGTTCCGGCCATAACGGCCACCGATTCCAGAAATACGAATCAACGGCGACAGTGATTGCTAAGCGAAATGCGTTGATAAATAATCCCTCGTGACAGTTGCGGCGATTACTGACCTACAGACGTCAAACCTGCCAATAGACCGACTTTGACGAGGTCAAAAAGAGTAGTGTGGCCCTGAGTAAGAAGTTGGAGTGCCAAGGGTGCGAGAAGAAGGACTACCTCTGAACGAAAAACGACGGCCGTAAATATCAACAGACCGACTGCTATATTTATGGAATTTTTGGAGGCCTGCGCAGACTTCGGCGTGCGGTTATAAAGTAGATAGTTTGCGAGATTTACTACGGGAGACATTTCAGCAATATTTTTCGAATTGACGGGAGGTGATATACCTGGCACTAATGCGAACATGTTGGGAAGCGTTCGACCCATCCAAAATGGAAGATGGAATTGCGAGCATGTCAACAACGCGAACCACCAACTCGTTTGTCTCCCAAAACGTCTGGAAACAGCCCTCCGGACAAGGATGAGTGCAGAAGCATTCAATGAGGCAAGCACGAGTCGCACTGCATGGTGCTCAGCATAGAGAGCAAGGCATGACGGGAGTGGAGTATGAAGAAGACATACGGGCAAGTTGCACGTCAAACTTGGATGTAATTACGCCCATAGCGATGCCCACGTATATAAATGGTGCAGTGATCCACGAGAGCAAGATACTTCCTGCAAGGGTACGGGGAACGGCGCCTGGGAAGACATTATGGTCATACTTGGAAAAGGTCAAGACGTCAAGGAGATGATAGCAGAGCGTGAGTTGCAGAGTTGAACTCACATTGTGTAGACTCTCGGGGCTCACACCATACATAAGAACATCGTGAGCAGAGTGGAGGTTGAAAGACTCCTCGACCTTCGTATGAGGCGCAAGAAGGACGTGCGTCCAGCTGACAGCAAGAAGCAGTAGGTCTGCGAGTAACCCGCTCATTAGTGTGCGGGCAAAGGTACGATGTGAATGGGCGAGAACGAATGTCTGGCGGAGGAAGGCTTATAACTTAAGAATTTGGACACGCCAAGACAATGTGAACTCGTCGGCAATACACCTCACTACCATAATCCATTTGCTCCAGTCCAGATTGAAAGCAGTTGTATCAACCTCTGTTCCTTCTCAAAGTACACAAAAAGGAACGACCACCACCATTACCCAGTTGGAAGCGGACACTCAGCGCAAAAGCAGAGGTCGCGGATGATCAACCTGTACGGGCAAGCACACAGAAGGAATAAGGAAAGGACGAGCCACCACTGCTCAAAAGACCCCACACATCCTCAACACGACGATATTCCTCAGCTTCCCTCCTTACGCAGATCCATCTTCCTCCTTGGCGAAATCGTTGAGCACAGTGATAGCTTCACTGACCTTGGCATTCATAGCTTCATTCGATTCCAGAAGGTGGAGGAGTTCTGAATTATCCATCTCAAGAAGCATGCCGGTAATTTTGCCGGCCAGCTCGGGTTGAGAACTGTGTATCATAAGCATTGGCCACTCAGCGGAGCATAATTAAAACTTACGGGGCAATCTTCATATAGATGACTTCACCTAACATCTGCTTCTGCTCCATAGGAGACGCGTTCGCAAGTGCAGCTGAGGTGAGAATAGGAACCTCTGGCTGAGCAATGGGTGCCAGTTGTACCGGAGCAAGGGGAGCGGCGTTACGGGTTTGAGGGTTGAGCTTGTATGCCTGCTGAGCACGGACGCCTGGAGGAGCACGAATAGCAGGAGCCCCTTGAGGCAGTGGGCGGGGGGCACCATTTGTCGCAGGAGGTCCGTTAGCACGCGGTATAGGCACGGTCGGGTTGGTTGGGGACGAGCCGGGTCCGCGAACACTGGGTCCGCGAGGGGTACGAGTGTAACCTGGCATCCCATACTGAGGGGGAGGAGCACCGTAAGGGGGAATAGGTATCCCTGGAACCTGGCCCCCAGTAGGAGGGTAGCGAGGACGAGGAGGCATCATGCCCGGTTGGCCGTAACCCATCATGTTGCGACCTTGAGGAGGAAATCCGTTGGGTCCAGGGGGGTAGTAAAGAGGACCATTAATGTATCCGCTCGGAATGCCAGCAGCCGCTTCCTGTTGCATGCGGATCTGGTTGCGCTGAGCAATCTTGCTTTCCAGCTGCTGACGACGGACTTCGCGGCGTTGAGCGAGAGAAACATAGAGAGGTTTCGACCCAATCATCTTGTTGTTCATCTCTGCAACAGCCTTGGTAGCCTCGTCTGGAGATGAGAAGCAAACGAAACCAAATCCTTTCGACGTGCCTCTCTCGTCGCGCATGACTTTGCAGCTCGTGATGGTACCAAATGGCTCGAATTCTGTCCGAAGCTTTTCATCATCGACGTCATCCTCCAAATTCTTGATGTACAAGTTAACACCAGCATACTTGCTCAGCCTCTCCATCTTCGCCTGCTCGTACGACCGACGCAGCTCTTCCTCGCGCTCAGACTTCTTCTGAGCACGTGAAACGAATAGCCTCTTGCCATTCAGTTCGGTGTCATGCAGGTTATCGACAGCCAATTGCGCTTCATCATGGGTCTCGAAGTTGACGAAGCCAAAGCCCTTGCTGTTTCCGACCTCGTCGAGTTGTACCATCGCCGACGTGACTTTACCAAACTTTTTGAACATCTCCTCGAACTCTTCCTGAGTGATGCTGGTATCCAGATTCTTGACGTATAGATTGGTGAACTGCGCCTTCATCTCATCCAGCTTGGACTGCCGCTCCTGCATTGCATCAAGTTAAAGCTACGCAAAGTAGAAACAAAACTTGGCAGACCTTACGCGAGATATGGTAGCCGACGTAAACTTTCTTGTCATTCAACAACATGCCATTTACGGCCTTGATGGCGGTCTCGGCAGCCTCGGCAGTCTCGTAGTGAACAAATCCATATCCCTTGGAGCGGCCTTGCTCATCAGTAGCAACCTTGCATGAAAGCACATTGCCAAAAGCAGCGAATGTGTCATGGAGAGCCTATCGGAGCGTGAAGTACAATTCCAGTATACAATGCCGTATTACCTTGTTATTGATCTGCTCGTCCAGGTTTTTGATGAAGATGTTGCCTTGACCAGTCTTGCGTAAGGCAGGATCACGCTGAGACCACATGATTCGGCTATACTGGTTGTCAGGTAAGGTCGCACAAATGTATCCGTGACAACTTACCATGCGCGATTCTTGATAAGAGAGTAGTTGAGTTGCTCCAAAGCACGCTCGCCTTGTTGTATCATGTGAATAATTGACATAAATTGTGTTGGTCTCTGACGTACCATCGCTGGCATTGAGATAATTGACATAGGCATATCCGAGAGAACGACGAGTAACCGCGTCACGGCAGACACGGATGCTATGGGATAATTTCATTCGCCTGAAACTTTCGACCATCGCAGTAAGCATCTTGAGCTTACCTGGCGACAGGACCAATCATATTGAATATTTCGAAAAGCATAGCCTCCGAAACAGTGGGATCAAGTTCCCCTACATAGAGGGATGCAGAGGGGGAAGAAGTGACTGATGGCTGAGGAGGGTTGTAGGTAGAAGCAGGCGGTGGAATGGGAGCAGGCTCGGGTTGAACCATCGGAACCTCGGCGACGGAAGACATTTTTCTTTTTCTGGGTTTGTGGGGTCGTTACTGCTTGAGTACTTTTTTGCAGCTGCAAAATACGTCGGCGGAGAAAGAGCGATGAGTGCGCAATTCTGCCGCAAAGATGAAGATACTCACAGAAGAGGCGAATGACAACTACTTTTTCTAGTGACTTTTTAAAATTTTTAGGGCTTTTAAGGCTGGATAGACAATCGGGCGTGAGCGATGTCCGCAGCGACCGCAACAGATGGACTGACCGAAAGGTGGTGGTTGTGGAAAACAAGGGCAATGCCCCAAACAAGGTTTGATTGATAAGTTTTCAAACTCCGATTTGATTGGTAACACTGTTCATAGCGAAGGTAGCCTATGGCGAATGCTAGCGGTGTTCAATCAAACCTACTCAGTTTGTGTAAGCCCCGCTTTGAATATCCACGGGGCTCCTTGGCGTCTTCTAATTCGCTAATCTTCACAGTTCGTGATTCTGGGTGCGACGGCTACTAACCATCCCCTGCCTTCAGGTGCAGTTTCACTGAAGACGCCGATCAAAATTGACACGCATATGGCCAGGACTTGTTTCACTAATGCTTTAAGGCCAATGCATCATTTAAGTATTGTGGCTGGAACTCGGGAAAGACAGTTCTCGACGC
Organism: Tylopilus balloui; assembly: GCA_038089995.1. NCBI lineage: Eukaryota > Fungi > Basidiomycota > Agaricomycetes > Boletales > Boletaceae > Tylopilus > Tylopilus balloui. The sequence goes on from JBBPLW010000128.1 coordinate 10,076, forward strand.
TATCCATTACTGCCTTGTGCATCACGAGAAGGTCGATCATAATTGGCCCAGGACTGCCGGTTGATTTGGTCCATATATGAAACAGTTCTTACCGTGGTACGCTCTTTTCACGGCCCGCCCTTCTGCGACCATTAGCAATGGCCAGGTGATTGCATAACCTCGTTGGGGTTGAAACGTTGACGCATCATCAATGTTTCGGGTCATTCCTACGCACCAGTTGTTCACCGTCCGCTAACCCAACTCGATCAAATGATCGGCATCAGTACACGACACCTTCACTTGTCTCGTTGGCTATGCAGTAAAATTGAGTGCCAATGTTTGGTCTTAGTGCACCCTTCTAAGAACCGCAACTCATGTTGCTCAGATTGGTTCTCCCCTCTGCCCTCTACTCCCCACATGTATAGCGCGTAAAGAACATGCCGCGGTGAATGCACGTCTTCCCGATCAAGAACAGACGCTGATCGTAACACTTCAGCATTGCGACGTGCCTTGCTAATTCTTCGGGCCGCACGTGTGGTTTGTCCTAATCGAAACATTTTAGTCGAACACTCAGATCAACAGACTGAATGCGATTCGAAATTCATTCACTTCCCTATCTGCGGGCACCAGACGGCCTGTCGCCCTGCGTGCCCATGAGCCTACGACTATGCACATAACAGTGAGATGGATTTCACCGACCATACAGCAGCAGATCGCAATGTAATCCGCAAGTGGGCATAGGCAACAAGAAAGGTCAGCAGAAGAGCCAGCTATTGCCACTCCTAATGCATACATGTGTGAGTTATTTTTCTCATGTGCATTGCCTGGGAGAGTGAGTGAGTAGGGCAATCATGATGCATATCAATCCCGCCGGCTTTCAGCAGACCTTCGACTAGCGGGGCAATGAACTAGTCAATATCTCCGTCGGAGTCGTTGTCGGTTCCCAGCAAAGAGGAATTCCAGGAATGAAGTTTGCGTCCAGCAATGTCTAAAATCTTTGATTCTCAAAGACCGAGGACCCCTGACCTCAAAGTTTTCTATGGAGGCAGGATTCATGACCGCAGCTCTCATTAACTTCCGAATGCGCTCCCGATGCGACCTGAGAATCAAAATGATACTGTTACAGAAGCACGAGGCGGTGCAAGGGTGGTCGGGGATCCTAGATAAGTAAACTCAAGTATGTCCGCTCGCAAAAATAATTCACTGCACCAGAACCGAATGAAACGCCCAGATGATGACCTGTACAGAATCATGGCCCGTGAACAGCTATTCCAGAAGATTGTTGGAGTCCATGAATAGCTCATTTGATTATCCGGCGTGCCTCAGCGCTGCGAAGAAAGAAAGGTACGGCGAGACGCTCGCCACTCGGATCTAGCTCTAGAACGACCATTGATTTCCTTCGTGCCAGCTAGCCGTCCTCCAGGCAACCAGAGTTCTCAAATGGGTGCGGCAGACCCGTTGGCAGGCGATAACTGGCTTACATTCCATTCGACGCGGATGAATCGACGACGCCGAGACTGGAGCTCGCTTCGGCCACTCTACTGCCAGACGCCGTACCACGGGACTTGCGGTGATATCCACTCGCCACTGGCATGATGTGCCCACCTTTTTGGAATCTGTGTTTCCTTACAACACGTCGTTAGAGAATAGTGCGGCGGGGATACCTGTAACTTGATTTTAGAGCGGCCTTTGGTTCTAGTCGGCCTCCCATCCACAACTCTCAGGTGGCTGGCGCCACGGTATGCAATGTCGTTGGGCACGTCGCTTAACGTCACATACCATACCATCTTTCACGCTGCCCGAGATAAGGTGGTGCTTCATGATCCAGAGGATTCACGAAGGCGTTCCGTCCGACTCGGGACATAGAAGTGACTGCACTGCGCAGCACATCTCACAAGGCGACTTTGATCAGTACCACAGTCATTCGGGATTTAATTCTGTTTGGTATGATGCATACTCACTGCTCACAGATACCTTTTCCCATATCTCGAGCTGATATGCAGGGGTCAGTTACCTCTTGAACGTCCATACGGCCCAATAATGGATCCCTCATGAGAGGTATGGTTTCAGGTCATTTCGATCCGGAATAACCCAGTATCTCCCTGATGATGAAGGTAAGGCGGACATTGGATGAGACAGTCCCTTCGCTCTGTGGCGCTTCAGGCCTGGTAATGTCCGGTGTTGCTGACATACCGACCCCTCGGTTCCAGTGCGTATCCGAGAAAGATCCCGCGGTCATTCGCCTGGCCCTGGTTGATCGGGTGGTCCAGTCAATTTCAATTTTCGATGCGACCCTCGCTGAGAAATTAAAGCACGAGGCTGGGGTTCTATCAGCGAGCGCGTTGGTGCCAAAGGTGTAGAAATGATATATGCGCGAGTAGAATGAAGGAATGACAAGGGTTTATTCGAGTGAACGGAGACCTGGTACGTGCGCAGGGTGTCAGCGGGCCTAAAGCGAGATTGCACCATGGACAGCGAACTTCCAGGTTTCCGCATCGCTATAGCGAGAGAGATCGACGCAGCGCGCGATATCAAACGGAATGACGTACACTCTTGGGTTGAACGTTCAATCCGGCGGGTGTATCGTGTGCTATGCGTGAATGAGCCATGCATGCGTTCGCGTCCACATGGGCAGCCTCCGCTAATCGGTTCATCGTATTCTGACAGACATCCCTCGGACCACAAGAGTCACCCGCATGGCAAACAATGGTTGTACCGGACTGGGGGGTGTATGACAGCGCTACAATTGTCAATTCTTTGCCGTCCTTGATGTTAATTTTAAAGCTGAGCCAATAAACATCATGAAACCTCATCAAAATCATACATATTAGGATATTGCATAGTGGACACTATACCATAAGATAACTCCAGGGATCGTCCAAATCATACAAGCCATCCGAGACCAAGGGTAAAACAGGTCAACGGGCACGAAAAGAACTACTAAGCATGGTAGAAATCCTGAACAACGATTACGAGAAGGCTTAAGCTACATACATATATCGCTCCAACCACCGATCGAATGCACAACATCTCATACGAGAGAGCACTTCTTGGAAGCGACATGTTTCGTCAAGCCCAGAGGGCGCGTGAAGGACCTTTTGCAGGTGGGGCATACCATCCGGACGCCGAGATGGATGGACCGAATGTGTCTTGGAACGTTCATCCATCGTAGCTTGTCAGGACACCCTACCCACGGACACTGAACCATGTCTTTCCTTTGGTGCTTGTGCCCATGCATCCACAGGTGCCACTTCACGGACGAAATGGTACCATCAAGCGGTTGAGTGCATGGTATATTAGTGACAATTTTGCAGGAGGACACGGGAGAAGGTCCGGAGGGAATTTCCACCGCACGTTCGTCTGTATCTTGCACTTGGGGAGGGTGCATATATTCTAGAGGGGAGATATGCAGCTGTCGTGGAGAGTAAAAAATCGTTATCTATAATCGTACCTAAAGCACCTGAAAGCGAAGACTCCATCCAGCTGGTTCTGTGTTGCGTAGGTGCAATAGCAGCATTTTCCAGGGTAACGCCGATGTCATCGTATGAAAAGCAGGTATCGGCCACATGGAATGTAGCTTCCCCTTCAGTGGGCCAGGTAATCTGCGGGACGGACGCTGGCCCCGCACAATTGGATTCCATAGACAGGAAAGCAGGAAGAATTGTTTCATCCATTACGGATGTAGATGGAAGAGTGTTCAGATGTGGAGCAAAAGTTGGAGCCTGAAGGCGGAGGGCATCTTCTGATTGCCTGGAGGACTTTATACTGCGAATGAGGAACAGTAGCTCTCACCGCACGAAAATAAGTTGCCAAGTCATGCAGACCGGGTCTGGCTGACCAAACGGGGATCAAGAGATCTATTCGCATTGCCCCCACATCTCATCCTAGGGGAGAACTGGACAGTGAAATGAAAACCTCCTGGGGCGTATCAGCACGAGTACCGTTGCCGTCAATAAGAATGTGCGATAGGTCGACTCGAGTTCGCTCATTTGCGTACCCATAAGGCATGTTGCAGCTAAACTTGGATAGAAGTTAAGATGCGGTGGGCTTTCCCCCAAAAGTGAGATGGAGGAACGGAGCAATGCCATCACGGATGAGCTGATTCTGATATGTGTAGTCCTCGACACAACGTTCGGGTTAGAATCCGGGCTCTGTGAATTGAGCGACAACGTACCATATAGCATGTGGGGCAGGTATTCTGCAGCTGCTTCCCAATGTGGGAACTATGCTTGGGCCCAGGAGGGATTGGAGATAAGAGCAGCCTCGTCAGATCAAACCGTCTGCGGCACCCTCCGCGGGACCAAGTGATTAAAAAATGCTTCACTTCGACTTGCCAATAGAAGTCTGAGAAGCGCGACCAGTATGGATGGACGAAGGGTCTACTGAATCAACTTGTGAGTGACACGATGGTCCTGCAAGCGCGTGCACGTACCAAGTCTAGTAAGGTTAACATTCAATCGAAATCGCCGAGACTGTCCGTGGCTGCTTCAGTACGTTGACGAGTTACGCCTGCGTACAGAATTCGTAGGTAGTCTATCAAACCGGCCCACGACGCAGTACAAGTCGGGCTTCTCCGCGGACAAGGGAATGATGGAGTCGGTAGGTCACGGTGGACAGGACCGCAGTGCGACAGTTACTCGTGTTCCCACGCCAACCGGCTTGCGCTGCGAGTCCAGCGCTAAAACGGACCTCCTTGTCGTCGTACCACAGTCAACAATATGCGACGGGCACCGACAGCTGCTCTCTGCTCATGGCTGCTCATTTCCATCCTAAAAGTTACAAGGGTCGCCGGAACGTCGGGTTCGAATATCACCTGGAACCTCGACGCTGGTTCAGGCTCGTCTTCCTACCAGATTTCCGTAAGTGTCAAAACCCCCATTTGCTTGCGGAGGACTCATGCATCATTTTAGTCATTGGCCTCTGCCAGCTCGATAGGTCTATCTCTCTTCCCCTCTTTCGCCGCGGAGCCTACTGACGTGGCTGTCCAGATAAATGTCCTCCGTGCTTCAATTGCCTTCTCCCGGCGTTCACGTGCGGACAATTTGGTCACTGCAACGAGTACGACGGCCAGTGCAAGTGCCCACCGGGTTGGGGTGGAATAGATTGTCTTACGCCTCGTGCGCTGTTCTCCGTGTCTTGTTCGGCTGGCACTGATTTCAAACTACTTAGAATGCGGCTCACTCGCGGACGGCGATCACAGGATTCTCAGAGGAAACGAACCATGTCAGTGTAAAGAGGGCTGGGACGGCATCAATTGCAATGGTACTACTATCTCCGCCTCATTGCTTGCTAATTCTGATTCCATCGCCAGTATGCAAGGCCGACGCTGCTTGCGTGGGCTTTCCCCTTCCTGGTCATATTCGCAGCGGTACTCAGGACGACACGGTGACCAACATGACTTGTTACAAGGGTGGAGAGACGGTATTCAACAATCATCAAATGTGTGACATTACCAGTAAGTTATCATTTGCCTTTCGTCCCCACTCCACTTATCCCGTTGTTAGACCGTAAGATCTTGGACATGCTTCCAAACCGACCTCCCCAAGTCACTTTCAGCTGCGAAAATGCGAGTTCGACGTGTTCTTTCCAGTTTTGGACCGCTCAGCAAGAGTCGTTTTATTGTGGTCTCGACAGTTGCACATCGGGGTCTAAAATAGGTTATGACGTGAACACCACTGAGTATGCCTGTAACAAAATCAAGTGCAAGTGTATTCCTGGCAGGTTCCTGTGTGGCGAGGCAGGCAGTGTTGGTGCGTTGTCCTTCCTTTTCTTTGTCCGAGATCCATGCTCATCGATTGCTGCTCACAAGATATCTCGGACTTCCTCGTCCAAGAAATTCGAGGACCCGCAAAGTTTAGTTGTAAGACAGGCAAAGGATGTTCGTTCGAGGAACCGGCGATGAACTCATTGATCAATGATATCTTTGGAGACGCCTACATTACCCTCAACTGTGAGGGAGGTGAATGCTTACATTATTCCCAGGTGCCTGGTTATCATGTATGTCGTTTGCTTGTTGCATTCCGACTTTTGTAGATGGCTCACTATTGATTGGGTTGGGTTACACTTGGACCTAGCGCCCAGCTAAACCGGACAATACCAAATGGATAGCACTCAGTACAGCTGGTGCCGGATTGATTGTCATTCTGACAGTCGCAGGTATGTTATTCGCATGTGCCCATATCTTTTCCACCTTTTTCATTGATTATTCACTTTCACAGCTCTTTGGTACGTGGGACACACACACCCCACTTCTCCCAACACGGGACCCATTGCGCTCCCATCGGACCCGAGGCATCCGCCTTCGCACCCCGAGCATGTACCCGCTACTGTCCATTTCTCTTCACTTTCTTATAGCCTTCCCAACGGACTGGAAGTGTTGAAAGATGTGCGCGGCATCGCTCGCCCAGGAAAATTGACGGCCATTATGGGTGCATCAGGGAGCGGCAAATCCTCTTTACTTGATATCCTGGCGCATCGTTCCAAGATTGGTTCTGTCAGCGGTTCGATTCTCGTTAATGGTCGATCTGTGACACCTTCTCAAGTCCGAGGGATCTCTGGATATGTTGATCAAGAGGACACGTTGATGGAAACGTTGACGGTTTATGAGACGGTCTTGTATAGTGCACTATTGAGATTGCCAAGAGAGATGTCGGAAGACGAGAAGATTGCAAGAGTGTACGGCACGTTGGAAGAGCTTGGAATCAGGGGCATTATGGATAGGAGGATTGGTGGTAGCGGTGAGTCATTGCAATTCATCTATGATGCGATCTGTTTGACGAGCGGGCTCGTTTACTGTTGCTCGTACGCATCCCTACTATGCGTCCTTCTGAATCTCTCTTTCCCTTCATTACTTTCATCCGCGCTTCATAGGCAAACGTTCGATTTCGGGAGGGGAGAAGAGACGCGTCTCGATTGCTTGTGAACTGGTGACAAGCCCATCCATTTTATTTCTTGATGAACCTACGAGTGGTGAGTGGCTGGACGTTTGCAGATGTACGATCACGGTGATACTAATAACCTCTGACCAGGTCTTGACTCGTATAATGCCCAATCCGTCATCGAATCGCTTTCGAATCTTGCTCGAACTTACAACCGTACAGTCATTCTCACCATTCATCAACCACGGAGTGGGATTGTGGCCTTGTTTGACGAGTTGATCATGTTGGCCAAAGGTCGATGTGTATGGGCTGGCCCTATGAAGTCTATTGCAGCTACTCAGCTTCCTGACGGAGCTGAGGAGAATGTGGAGTGCGAGGTTCAGGGTGTCGGAGATTGGTTAGAGAGCATTGAGAAGGGATGCCCTGAGGGATTCAATTTGGCTGATTATTTAAGTGAGTTTTCGTGCCTTGCTCCCACTTTTCTCCCTATTTCTCGCTAGTCGAGATCTTTTCGTGGACTCTGGCCGACTGGCTTTCTGCTTGCCATCGCACCTGACCCACTTCTGCAGTCGATTTAACGGTCAACGCGGGCAACGAATTCGATGACTTGAACTCTCCTTTGGATCCTTCGTCCAATGCAACACGTTTACCTTCTTCAAACTTCGCTGGGGCTGATGAGGAACAGGCGTTGTTGTCCGGATCCCTCGATGAAACTGAACTACAAATGCGCATCCCGTCTGCGTCTAGCCGTCGGATGAGCATCAGTTCCACGATCAAACGAAAGACATCACAACTTCTTGACACTATGAGGAACGGAAGGAATGGCTCTGCCAATCGTGATTTGTCCCCAAAGCTTGCTGAGCTCGTCGTTGCGTACGAAGACAGCGCCGCCGCTCGCCGCGTACAAGCCGAGTTCGAGGCAGTCCGTTCTGCGAATTCACCCACCCTCGTATCGAGCTCTACCACTGGTGAAGTGTCTGCACCATCCAATGGCACAGTGAATGAGAATGGCGAACGAGTTGGCATGGTCGGGATGCGCGACGTTGTTGGAGAAACAGGGATGTTGAGAGGACGACGCAGTGCAAGCTGGACCACTCAGTTTAGGATCCTGAGCGGGAGAGCGTTCAAGAATCTGTATAGGGACCCGGCGTTGTTAACCGCTCATTATGTGGGAAGTATTCTGTTGGCTCGTGAGTATCTAATCCTCTCGATTGCTCATATACTGATTCGTGTGGTAGTGATCTGCGGTCTATTCTTTCACAACGTTGGAAATGACATTGCAGGTTTCCAGAATCGCCTTGGTGAGTTACACCTTTGGTTCGAGTTCGTCTCGCGAGTCTAAATGCTTCGCATTTTTGTAGGAATATTCTTCTTTACGCTCGCGCTGTTTGGTTTCTCGTGTCTGTCGAGTTTAGGATTATTCGCGAACGAAAGGATTCTGTTCATGCGAGAAAGGTATGTGGAATACGACCGAGTAAAGTTGATTACTGATGTCGCTTGCCATAGAGCAAACGGATACTATTCCACGTTCACCTATTTCTCGTCCAAGGCAAGTTCTCCCAACGATTCTTGGCTTTTTATCAATGTCTTCCGAGTATAGGTCCTCTTCGATATTCTCCCATTACGTCTGGTACCACCTCTTCTGTTTGGTGGTATCGTGTATGGTCTCGTTGGCCTGGTTGCCACAGTTCCAGCGTTCTGGAAGTTTATGCTCACGTTGGTGTTGTTCAACTTGACAACTGCGAGTGTGATACTGTTACTGTCCATCGCATTCGAGAACACGAGTGTGGCGAGCTTGGTCGGGACATTGGTCATGTTGTTCAAGTGCGTCTTTTCTTCATTTTTTGCACCTATTTTGATGCTAACGTAGTCGGCAGCCTGCTCTTTACTGGCTTGCTGATCAACAGGGAGACGGTGACGCCCGTTCTGCAGTGGCTCCATACCATCTCGTTCTTCCATGCTGCATTCGAGGCACTCGCTGTCAATGAATTGCGGTACCTCCAACTCAAAGAGATTAAGGTAAGATTTTTCTGCGCGCGATCGTTTTTTGACTGACAGATGTGTGCACAGTACGGTGTCGAGTTGGACGTGCCAGCTGCCACGATCTTGTCTATATTCGGTCTGCGTGCGCAGGTATGTTGAGCTGGAATATTTTTTTCGAGTCGAGATTGATGCGTGTTTGGCTCGCAGTCCTTCTGGTGGCCAAACATTTCGCTGCTGGGAATATTCTTTGTGACGTTCACGGTGGCAAGCTTCTTGATGCTGCACTTCCATGTCAAGGAGAAGCGGTGAAGAGGGAGTTGAGATGAGGATAGACAGGGACACTGCGCTTGATGTCCCCTTTTCTTCCGTTTGTTTCGAATGTACACGTATGTACCAAATGACCAGTATGTTGTGGTTTGTTTGGCATTTGTGGTCCTACGGTGAGTGAACAAGCCAACTCAGCTTTGAACACCCTCGTACTTTTCACTCCACTTTCGCCGCCGTCCACACCGTCAAAACCATGGTACGTCTCCCCGACGCGTCGCCCTTGCGTTCAGCTTGACGATGCGCGGCGTAGTCAATATACGGACGGAACAGAGACTCGATCCACGACATCGAACAGGACCTCATCCACATATTTTCTTCGCATCCCCTGTCGCGTCTCAACCAGGCCCAAGAATCCACCATACCGGCAGACGCACTCCCGGATGTCATTCACAAGTTCTCGGATCTCTACAATGACGTCGACCTCCTCACCGACTCCGAGATGGAGATGCTCCGCGCGCTCCTCGCGAGCAACCCGGGCATCGAAGTCACACCACAAGTCCTTCTCCAGTTCATTGCAGAGCGCACGAAAAATAGTCCGCGCGAGTCCCCAGGCAAGAGCCAGTCGTCCGAACAACCGCCATCACCACAGTATTCTAGAGAGAGCCCAGATGACTCACCACAGGAAGGAAGTGACGAAGGCGAAAGCGACGACGCGACGTTCCCGAATGACCGGGGCCGGAATCCGTTTGCGCGAGGCACCACCACGTCGCGATCCTCGAGCCAGAATTCGGCTGGGAACTCGAGAACACGAAGTCGTCCGCCGAGCGTGCCTCCCAAGACACCACTCCAGGGTGGACCCCCATCCGCGTTTGACTCATCGAGACGGCAGAGGACGACACCATTGAGTTCGACCGCACCGTCAAGTTGGACGAAACGTCCTGCACCAGCCAGTAGGCGGAGGAGCGTTGATGGATCATCGTCACGCGGATCGAGTGACAACGAGGTGCGTATCCATACACCTTATCATTTGTACTATCTCTATGCGTCTCCTTTGCGACTCTGTGTTGATCCACTTGTATTCAGTCTTCAGCGACCAGTCCCTCCGCGTGGGGCAGAACCCCGGGTCGCACACGTGCCCCATCAAACCCCACAACGCCTTCCAGCGCTGCCACATCTCCCAACTCCGTCTCATTCACACCACCGCCATTTGCACGTCCACACTCACGTACAGCGTCACAGCCTCTCAACTCTATCGGTTTTCACTACGGCACACCAGATCGAGGTCGCGACGCACCTATGTCACCGGGAACGTCTCCCGATACTTCGTTCGAGCAATCGTTCGACTACCCCAGAAGTGGCACGGACGCGTTCATAGATAGTATCTCCTCGTTGCCCATGCCGCGTCGATCCGCGTCTGACTCTGGCGACTCGGACAGTGAAGACGAATCATCACTGGGACTCGTACTCGATCGCTCTGCCACGTCGTCGACGGTCTCGCTGGAACCTCTTGACAGAGTGGACGCGTTACAGAAGGCGAACGCCGAGTTGAGCAGGAAATTGATCGAAGCTGATCGTGCTCTTCATAACAAGCTCGCTGAGCACGACAATGATTTGGAAGAGATGCAGGCGAGATTGGAAGAGTTGAAGAGTGAACTAACCGCGACGAAAAGAGAGGAGAAAGAGTTGAGGGCCAAAGAAGTATGTGTTGCCCCCGGACTCATATGCTGCAACGGACAGCCTGTTTATTATTGCGATGCTCACTCCGATTCTCTTAGCGTGTCACCTCAACGCAAATGACTGCCCTGGAAAGCGAAATCGCGAAACTGCAAAGGAGTCTTGAGAACGCACGCGTCTCTTACCAGTCTTTGCAAAAGCAATATCAGGAACAATGCGGTTCGTGGTCTGTTTCCCCTAACGAGATCTTGTGGTTAATGTCTTGAATAGCCGAGTCTGAGCGTTACCGCAATACTCTTCGGCGGCGTGACCAAGAGCTCAAAGATCTACAAGACGCCTCTGCGCTGCAAGCCCTCGAAGCTCAAAAGTACCTACGCGAGCATGACTCCTACGAAGAGCGCCTCGCCCACCTCGAGGCTGAACTTGCGCATGCTCAACAGGCCCACGCACAGCTGGACGAGCAAAAGCAGGAAAATTTGATGCTCAAGGAGACGATCGATAGGATGAGATTTGAGATGGACGAGATGAGGAACTTGGGTGCGATGGGTGCTGCGCACGGTTCGGGGAGTGGTAACGGTAGCTCCAGGGGAAGCATGAGTAAGAGTTTAGGCGCCGAGCTGTTGGGGAAGATGGGGGAGTGGGGGATGGATGAAGAGGAAGAAGAAGAGGGTCTGGACCTTGACGGTGAGGACGGACAGGACACAGAGGGTGAGGAAGAGGACGTAATTCAGACCATCATCACCCGAAAGAAGCGAGTGCGTTGGCTTTCTTCCCTGCCTCAAGTTTCTCTTGGCTCACATTTATTGCAGAGAATGGGAAGTCGATTGAAAGGCGAGGCGCTCACGTTTGAAGAAACAAAGGAGTATGCAGATGCTACGACGCAGTACTATGCGTCTGAGCACACTTCTGCCTCCGCGGTGCAAACTGAGCCTGAACTTCGGATCCCCACCGCTGCCTTTGCCACGCAAACAGAGAAGTCACCGCTTACTTCATTTGCTATACAAACAGACCCTGAACCCAACCCGCCTCCTCGAATTACCGCAAGCATCGAAGTTCAAACCGACTCTCCTGATCAAGATGCTGAACCAGAGCCGTCCCGTTCACCTTCCCCGATAGAAGAGGACTCACTTGCCTCATCCTCGTCCACTGTTCTTCCCCCAACTCCCAAAGGTGGACACGCTCTCGCTGACTTACCCCCTTCCTACTCGCAAGTCGCTTCTTCTGATCCCCTGGAAACGCTGCAAAAATGGCACCACGGACTCCAGCTTCCGATCGGTGGGCTGCCTTCCGGCATTTCCGAGGACGCTGCCGAGGAATGGCGTTCGCTGAAAGCTGAACTCGGCGTCGAGTGCGCAGTGATCGACCAGATCGTTGAAGCATCCACAAAGACCGGTCCGAGACCCAGCTCGCAAAGGAACAATAAATTTTACAACATCTACAACACCTACGTCTACGGCGGTGATAAAGATAGATCTGGGAGCGGGGCTGGCGGCGGTTCGTTTGGCCTCAACCTTGCAAAACAGCTGTTGTTCTGCATGGGCGCCTCGGCGTGCATGTACCTCGTCATGGGACCCTATATCGCTGCGCAGTATACGCCTGTCGGCGGTGCGACATACTATGATCGAGCCGCATGGTCGAGTTTCAACACTATGCAGGCCCCGGGGGAGGGCTTTGGATACGATGGTACGTCAATGCTATGGAATATCGTGGGTAAAGTTGGGTACGGGGCCGCGCGGATCGCGGGCGGATGGCCGACCTGAACCGTCAAGTGCCCTATGAACACGATGACTGGTTTGGATTCACGTTTGAAACCGACCTTGACAACCCTGGTCGTTAGTGTTTCAGCGATGACAAGGTCTTCCCCTTTCTCGTTCCCTCCCTTCTTTTTTTCGTTTCTTCGTGTTCACACGGTTGCACTTCTTTATCACGCTATCTATCCGCTCGCTCATTCGTTCCCTCCGTTTATTCGCTCGTTCGTTTCTTGCACCCTCGGGTCACCTTGCCTGATCCCTATGCTATACCGTTCTGCCCTTTTCGTGCTTGTATCATATAAGTAATATCCAGCACTGGATCACGTCTTGCATGCACATATACATCTCTCCTGCCTGCCGCTCTCTTTCCGTTTATCTCTACATCTTTGTTATCCTATCTAGTAGTCATCACTCCGGATCCGTCTCTTATCTCTCAGTACCGTGTATCATGCCTTGACGAGTTTATCAAACGCAACGGTCTCCCGTCCTGCGCACAGTGTGAATAGGATATCAGAGGCTCTCATAATCGAACAACTACAGCTATGTCGCATGATATCTAAGGGCCCCGCCCTCACTCCCCTGATCCCAACGATCGACAGTGGGAACCCGACGGCGTCAGCGGAGGGGGAACTCGCATCTACTAATTCTATGTGCTAAATCATATCGTCCGGTCCCTGTTCCATCGACAGGGGCGAAAAGAAGACACAGAAAAGAGTGAGGGTCATCGTGTGTGAGAGTTGAGTCAATGGAGATAAAGAGAAAAGATATGGAACGGGGGTGAAAGGAAGATAAAGGAAAGACAAGACGTAATGGCGATTGTATCAAAGTACAGCAATGTCAAGAAGAATGAGAGGAAGAAAGAAGGGGGAGCATGATATCGGAAGGATGAGAAACTGATCAGGTCGTGCAGAAAACAAAAGGTGGGAAAGGAAAAAAAAACATGCAAAAACGGATAAGCGGAAGATAGATTCGGATGCGACTGTGAAGAAAAACATATATTGGTGGACATCTATTTTAGAACAATGGTATGGTGTGAGCCAAAGGCCGAAAAGAGAAAAAGGAGACAGAATGAAACCGTTTATTCGGAATTGAGTATCGGGAAAGTGTAAATTTGCACGACGGTGATCAATGTCCGTTACAAACCCTCAAATCCATTCCGTCGTTCATCACGAATCGGCGGCGGTGGAGATGCAGCAATGACTGAGACTGATGGTCGACGTCGCTTGAACTCTATCGGGACCGCTTCTTCGCCACTCTCGTCGTCATCTTCCTCGTACATCTGGCTAGCATTTGCGCGGAGCGCTTCACGTTCATGTTCCCTGCCACGTGTGTCACGGAAGAAGCTGGAGTCTGAATCAAGATCTTCGTATTCTTCGTCACTGGTGTGGTTAAGATCTGATTCACACGTAACGTGATGGAGGGGACTTGGACTGGTAGTCGCCGAGCGATGGTGACGATTGTATGCGGAATCGTGAGGGGGAATGTCGCAGCATATATGTACAGATGGTCCGAGATGTAATCGCTCTGGCTGTGGGTGTCGCAAAACAGTGGAAGCACTAATAGCCTCCGTCGCTTGGTTTAGGCCGAGAGGGAGGCTCGACACGAGGGTGGTGGATTCTACGCCACCAGCACCCAAGAACATGGCGTCATCGTCTATGCCATCTTGTTCGCCAGAATTGAGGCTTGTCACGTCTTCCACATAATTAACTGGCTCGCCCCAGCTTGAGGCGCGTCGCGCAGCGGTGAGAACGCCATTATTGTGATGCATACTCCGTGAATATTCCTTGCCGTGGTGTCGTAGCACTTCGTCACTCCTCCTCGCCATAATATCCGTGGGTGGTCCAGGTTTCAGAGCATCCTCCTGGAAAATTGACGCACCCGACGACGAATCCATTGGCGAAGAGGCCTGTGAAGCGGTTTTTTGAGATGAGTTGAGATGCCACATTGAAGAGAGGGAAAACCGATGACGCGCGCGTTCGTCATCTGGCAACGGGGTGCTTGAACCGTCCTTTCCGCGACTCGAAGGCCGAGTCTGAGACCCCAGCAAGGAATTCACAATAATTTGAGGATAAGTTTCCGCGGGTGGACTGAGAGTCTCAGAGCCGAGCCCGCCCGCTGCGAACCGTGTAGAGTTGCCGTTTGGGTCTTGAGGAGAAGTAATTGCAGCCGATCGTGCCCATCTTTCGATAGACTTTTCCCTTCTTCGATCCACGTTCGGTATCGAGTCGTTCCGGAAAGTAACCGAACAAGAAGTTCCTTGTTTCCCCTTCTGAGATGTCTCGGTGCCCGGCAACCGCGCGGTTGCGCTTTTGTGGCGTCCCACTCCTACCAGGCCAGGATGCGAACGAACGCCAGTGATATTGTCGTCATCGCCGTTTCGAGCGCTCAGGCGGGAAGATCGAGGTGTACGAACGGTACGAAATAAGGAAGAGATACGTTTGGTGAGTCGTTTCTGCCAGCCCCAGGTGAACCTCGCCGTCGTCATCGCCGTTCTTGTCTCGTTCTCCGTGACCATAACCATGTCATTCTTGCTGGGTGACGTCTGACTGAGCCACTCGTCTGAATTCGGGATGTCGCTTAGAAACCAAGGATAACGCTAGGCTAGAGTTTAGTATATGCGCCATCAAAGAACGAGAGGCGATTCACTTTTGCATTGTCGAGCGTGGTACGCTTCCTGACATCCTTCTGAAGAAATTTGTCAAGGAGATTGATGACGATCCAACTTGGGTGCGTCTTCTGTGGGCGTCTGCCTCCCGTTGGCTTATGGTCACTTCCCATATACTCATCTGGTTCCCAGTCACTATTGCAGATGACGTGGTACAACACATATTCGCTTGAATCGGGGGCCCGAAATGGGATATGTCCGAACAACAGGCAATACAAAGTGACACCAAGGGCCCAGACGTCGATGGCTTTCGTAATGGGCTGACGGTGGGGAATGGGTGTACCCCTGATGGTGGACGACGAATTGATATGCGTAACGGACTTGTTAGAATGCAGGGTGGTGGTGGTAGCAGATGCCGAAATGATCGGTGATGGCTCGGTACTTGTATACTCTGCGATCACCTCAGGGGCAAGAAAGGGAGGAGTACCGGCACGTTTTGATAGATCTGAATCGTCTAAAAGAATCGGGTCGTTTGGATCGTCGAGCGCGGCCTGACCACGTCCTGCAGCAGCCAAGCGTTGTGCATAAGAAAAATGGGAAACCCCGAAATCTGTAATTTTGACCATCTGACGGTCCGCGGTCCAGAGAAGGTTAGCCGGTTTTATGTCACGGTGGATGATCCCCTGATAATGTACTGAGTAATGGGGATAGTCAGAAACGGACGGACACGGAGTGAAGAAGCCACGCACGATATTCTAGACCAAGAATAACATCACGACAGATTCGTCGGCATTGGTCAACCTGCAGAACTGGTTGATTGTGTTCACTACGCCACTTTATTTCTCCGCCACCAAGATATTCCATGACTGACGATAATAGTTGTTAGCGCGCGAAGTTTGGAGAAAGACTGGTCATCCTGTCATACCGTGTCCCGAGCTACAGCCACGGGGTCATAATTCCTCGATTGAGACACTCGCCCATGACGTGTTCAGGAAGCAGATAGGGAGAAAAGTGTGCCGGATTCGCGGCAAGAAGGTGAGCGGGAACTTACCCATGTAGATTCTATCATTGAGTTTATCATCAATGACCTCGAGGAGACGGACGATATGACCATGACGACATTTTTTCATGATAGCGATCTCCTTGCGTATTTTCTGTTCTAGACTGCCAAGCCTGTCTGTTAGAGGTGTATGGGGAGATGTCGGGAGGTTTCTCCGGCGAAGAAGATTCATTTTCTCGGCGCGAGGATTATTACGTTTCACGGCCTTTATTGCCTGATAGGTATCGGGAAGCAACGTTGAGGGCATGAACACCAAGCGATGGAGAGAATGACTGACCACCTCGCGCCGATTGTCTGAGAGGTCCCAACACACCCACACTTCGCCGTGCTGGCCCTTTCCGACGCGGTGGCTGCGCAAATACTGGTTGACTCTCGGCCGCCTGTCATCGCTGTAACGAAAATGTAATTCTTGAGTCATCCGGACGGAGCCAGGAGGATCAAAGGGTTGAGCCGGTTCGCCAGCGAGGGTGGTTTCGGGAGAATCTGGGATTGTAGCCATTGCTATGTGGACGACATGAAGAGCTGATATGGAGAGACAATATGATAACAAGGAAGGGAGAATGGTTGGGAGATGGAGGTCGAAGTGGTAATAGATAGAAAGCAACGTCGAGGGAGGATGACCCTACTATGGATGAGTGGGACTCCGGACACCGCCTAATAAAAGAGTGTATCGATCTTTGGATCTCTCGTTACATACATGGTTTATCTCTTTCAAACAAAGGCACGACGTCCTCGCCTACTCCCAGCGCCGCTCGCTTATTTGCGCGGACACACGCATCTGTCCTCCTCTTTTACATCCTTCATGACCTAGGTATCAGACTGTCAGTAAACGGTGTTCCGGGTCGTCGTGCGTTTATAGAATTGGGGGGCTGTTCCAGCTCCCAAGCGAGCACTCAAAGACCCTTGGAATGGGAATGGCGCAGTGAGAGACCGCGATGGGGTGTCTTCGAAAAGGGACCGCATCAAACCATAAATCCGCTCCCATACAGATTCAGGTGACAGACCACCCCAGATCTACTGATCAACACGACGACAAGCCAACCCGACGACTCACCGATTGGATATGCATACCACATCCCTGTCCGAGTCAAATCCGATTTAGCACAGATCCAGAGAAGAGAGACACGTTATCGGCGGTGGGAGTAGTCAAGATAAAACAGGGCACATCGATAAATCCGCACTACTCAATTTCCACCCTGGTACAGGCGTGGATGCGCCGCAAGACGAACATCGCAAGACGAACATTACAAAACATCACCAAGGAAACAAGCACTCACCCTCCAAGTGGTCTTGCCACATTCGCCGCATTTGACCGTATAACACGCGTTCACAAGAACGGGGACATCAATCACGGCCATTTGTGTCTTTGTGAGCGTAGGTTAAGGTAATAAAGTCCTGTATGCGTTGCGAATGACACGACAATGCCCATCAAGTCGATGCCAGACAAAACAGATCAGTCGCGGGCCATGACGGCAGTGAAGGATCCCTTACCGTTTACGCAGGTTGGTGCGTTTGAAGAGTGCTCCATGACGAGGGGTGGCCTTTTAAGGACCCAGCATGTGCGCTGACAAACTTGAACGAGACCGTCTCTGAATCAGACCGACATGTCTTCAACCGTGCCATCACGCGCTATTTCTACGCCAGATCCTCTTTACTCAGCCAGATCACAATATTTCTCAGCTCGTTACAGTTCCATCATCGCCATGCTGCCTCATTCGATGTCTTGTTTCGCTATCACCGCCCTTTCCTGTCTCTGGCAGTGACGGTCCTCAATTCCGTAATCTTGACACTTCGGGCGCCACGGTAACCTCGTCTTGGGAGCGCGGGAACATGTGGACCTCTCCGCCTTGGAAGAGCGGCCGCTGTCGGGAGCGCCAAAACTCCACAGGTTGGATCCTTTTGGTCAGATCAAGGTTTTGACACTTTCCCCCTTACTTACCATTCGGGCTTTACCCCGTTTGCTCATGCCATCAGCACATTGTACTGCCGACAAGTTGGTGCGCCGCCAGGAATCTGAAAAAGGATGACTCCGTAGAGTCGGAGAAAGAACGAGCATGGTGACCAAAAAAACTCATCGCAGACTCCATTCTGCCATGTTCCTAGGCGCTTTTGCTAGGTATATCTCGTTTGGTCCTATAAACGTTGGCCACGTTTCGAAGCCGTTATATCGCCGAGCCGGTCTCGTTCCAAAACGCATTCTCGCCGATATCATCTTCGAGAAGCCATCGAAGCGAAGTGCTCTGCCGACTTCCGTTGGATCTGGCTCAAGCTGGAAATAAGGCGGCGGGTCCCCGTCATTGAAAGCCGACGATATGCGGGATCTGGAATCGCATGGACTTATCGTTATCAACTCGAATAAAACCACGTGCCTTTCAGTCTTGCTCACCGGCGAGGAAGTTTCTGTATCTCAATTGTCCTTGAGGGTCGCCACCATAGCGCGAAGCAGTTCCAGGTATGGGACCCAATCGACCATGAGTCCATCTTCTTTACTTCCTTGGAGGCCCGTGTACCTCTGACGTTCTGTGAGCCATGCCGTTCCACCAGAATCACATGTTTGCTCACCGCTAGCTCTGCTGTGCAGACTTGCAAAGACGCGTATCAATCTACTCCGTTTCAACAAGGCACGAGCTCCGACCGGACTGCGGCCAATATACCAATATCCGATTTTTTTTTGAACTCCATTTGCACTTGTGTGTGTGGCCCTCAATGAGGGCAGACCCTGGGCTAGAGCTCCATGGCTCATGGGCGTCGTGATAGCTTTCGGCCATATTCGCGGTCCGAAGCAAGCCGTGGGTCCGGTCCCTTGAGGTAAGGCAACCCAGCTTATACCTAACATCCTGTGATCCGAGTCCCATCGTCCTCGACCGGTGACCCCTTTCGTCCCAGAGTGCTGGTACTTGTGTCATCACATGATCCGATCCCACATTTTGGGCAAATCCGTCAGGTGCACATATGTACCTCGGACCGACATTGAAATTAAAGGGCTATCACAACGCCCGTGTCACGAAAGGCAAGTGGCCATCAGCCAGTGGCCGAGAACGCCGGTCGTGTCAATGGCGGTGCGAGCTCAGCGCTCGGTGACGAACTCTTGGCACACGTTTGGAAGACGACTCGGAGTCTTGGAAGAAACGGGTAATATTGACGCTCCCCCACGGAGGTACTTGACCCATTCATCGCTCGCTGTCCACATGGGCCGTGAGACCTTCTACTGCCACAGAATCTTCACGGTGGAACGACGGTTGACCCTAAGGAAGACGAGTATGTTTCGCGCGGAATCACATTTCGCTTAAACGATTTCTAGAGCTTCAACAAAGAAAGCTATGGCTCTCGAAACACTTGCGCGGATCAAGGACAAAGCAGCTCACCCACCGCTATTTTCATTAGAGCTCGTGCTGGGAGTCCCGATGCGAGATTCTGTCACGTCGGGTCACACTACGGCACGCGTCGGGAGCTTAAACTTCGATCTCAGAGCATGAGCAGCTGACTCGGCAGAGTCATCTCAGGGTACTCGGTTGAGGAGGAGATTGAATTCTGTCACACGCGAGATTGAGCTGTTTACACCTGATTGTTTCCACTCTACGAGTCTACCTGGTGAAGCTCTCACTTTTATAAGTACTAACTCGGTTGTTATTTCCTCGGAACTTTTGGATAGAGGGGTCGTAAGACTAGTGTTGATTGACATACTCCACCTTTTCGTTCCACTATGAGCATCCCTGCTTTCGAACTTCTTTCGACTTTTTGCCCTTAGTCCGAGTACATAGACAGCCACCTCCCGTAACATTTTCAGGTTGAAAAGGACGTCTTGAGAATGTAGAGAAAAAATTTGAAGGCTTTGCACAGTCGGTTTGCATTACTGGTGCAGCGATGGTATGGGTTTCGTTGCACTGACGAGCCGAGATACTACTCTACTAGGGCCACGACGTGCATGTACTCGTTCGTTCTATCAACATCGGGCTGTCGGCAAGCGCAGCAAGACTGTGTTCGGACACTTTGCGGTAATGCCTCAGCAAGCGTGGACGCGCTACGCGACATGAAACGGAGATGGATGTGGCGGAGGGGCCAATTCGGCATGCGTTGTTTTTGCGTGGAATTACGAGGGGAGTCTCGCAGGAGTCGAGTCTTAGCGCGAGTAATAAGACATGCGCACTGCACGCCCGACTGTGGCGCCGTGCAGTAGCCAAGACGGAAGCCAGATCGTCGTGAGGAACGCGTGTTTCGCATCCTGGACAGTCACATCTCGTATCCGAGCGGTGGGTCTTCGCTCTTCATGTGTGATGCTACACACGTTTTCTAAGCCTGCAGACTGGCGAGTCCCGCCAAGACAATTTGAGCTGCGCGTTCGAGTAGGAGTCATGTGGCTTCGCTGAACGTCGACTCGGACGATGGCGAGAGAACTGCTTGAAGGTCGTCAAAGGAACCGCGAATGACGTTAACGTTGGTGGTGAAAGGCTACTCGCTGAAGATCCAGCAACATCTCGTCCGTCGGGCTGTGGGCTAGAAGGACTACCGAAATGGTCAACAAAATTGACAGTCAAACACGCGTCCAACAACTCAAAGTGACAGGATACAGCATACCATCCTATAGTTCCCGACTACAGACAGAGCTTATTAGTTGTATCTGAAGTTGTATGGTGGGCAGCGCCTTCGTCTTAGTTCTATTACATACCAAATCACGGCGACTGCTTCCCGTCCCGCTCTCTTATCAAAACTTCTCTAAGTCGTCTCAGTGCTTCGTTTACTTGCTCTTCAGTGGAAAGAGAGAATGCCGCTCTCACGTATGCAGTTTTACGCCCGCTTGGGAAGAAAACGGTACCGGGAAGGGCAAGCACACCATTTTCGTATGCCTTCGTCTGAATCAACTCTTTTGAATCGCCGTCCTTGTTGGGGTCCGAACCGACGAGGAGCTTGAACCTGCGTGAATGTGCGACCAGTCAATACATGATCTTAGGAAACCGATGCCCTCCGCGCATCGGCGAGATGCAGCCTAGGGAAATGCAATGGATTGCCCAGTTCAAGCAATGCCACACAGGACATGCCCGCCACATGCAACTTTGAATGTCCGAACTGAAGAAAGACCTACCAAAAGAACATTCCAGCTTCGGGCGTCCTCCATTCCACAAGGCCTCCGAGATGAGTTTGCAGTGCTTTCTCGAACGCATCCCTTTTTTCTCTGTAGAACTCTGCCACAGTCTCGGTGTGAGTGATAAAGCCGCTGTATCCCCATTTCTCGACCAGTGCCAGTGTGATAGCTTGCACGAGGGAGGAGGACTGAAGGTTAGCGATAGCGGTCTGAAGTTTCAGGTCAGGGTCACATCAGATGCTTTATGTGCACACGACAGCGCGGCAGTACTTTGGCAAACATGGACATACGTGGAGATCTATAACATCGATGATTGGCTTTGGACCCGACGCGAAACCCATGCGCATCCCTGCCGAGAGAATCTTGGAAAAACTGTCGAAGCGGATCACGCGACCCACTTCAGGTGTCTCGAGTTCCAGTCTGAAGTACGAAGGCGGCCGCACAGCCTTGCCGAAGTACAGGTAATAGTACGGATCATCTAGATCAATTTCTGTCAGGTTCATGAGCCTCGTGGGCCGGTTACGAACCTTCGAGAATCAGGAAGTTGAACTCTCGGGCTAATTGAAGTACTTCTCTTCGACGCTCGATCGTGGCAGTCGCGCCAGTCGGGTTGCAGCCATACTATCATTTTTGTCTTCCAGACCAGAAACGATCGATCAGAACATCATCAACTTACTGGAACAGTGTAGAAAGCCTTTGGCTTCTGCTTCCCCGCAGGCCAGGTTTCAAGGATAGAACGAAGATCACTTGAACGGATGCCATCTCCATCCGTAGCAACCTCTGCGAAAAATGTGAAATGCTGATCTGAGAACTAAACTGGGCTTGTCTGACCAACTAGCTCGCAGTGGAGGGAGCGGAAAACAGAGAGAACGCCACTAGTAAGGACAGTCAGTGGCTGGGTGAAAGTAGCATTGCCAACCGAATCATACGCAAATACGGGTGTCTCGATCAACACGGGATCACCAGGGTTCATGATCGAGTGGATTGCCTAGATAAACTCAGCAAGCACAGCACAGATGGAACGATGTACACCGACTTTATAGATCACATCCTGGGAACCGTTTCCGACTGTGAGTCTCCAGCCTTCAGAGGATTTTCTCCCATGCACGCGCTCTTGCAAGCCAATGAACCACTGGTTGAGGCGCGACAGTCCTGCCGTTGGACCATATTGGAGTCCCGCAGCGAGATCTGAACCAGCGAGGGCGACCGGGATCGATTGGGAAGAGTGAGAGGGATCAGTGATCGTGAAAGAGAATGACTCGAAGGGAAACATGGCGTCATTGGGCTTCCCCGCCAGCAAGGAGATAAGCCCTGGTTTACTTTCCAGAGGGAGAAGCCCACGGACTATGAGATCCGTCAGTTTTTCGATTCTATCGAACGGCACGGAGGATGACTTGCTTGGGCTGGGCTTCCTCTCCTTTGCAGCATCGGACAAGAAATACTGGTAGAACTCTGGAGGAAGCTGTTTCGGTGTAGTTGCCTTTGAGTGTTCTTCGTTGGTCTCCTGGTTTGAGATGCTTGTCGGGGCCGTGTCGTCGATAGCCATTTCGTAGGGAAAGCTTGGTGATGAGTGGGCCCAGGACCCAATTTCTCGCTTTATACTTTGGTTCACAAGCACGGGCACGATCGTAAGTTGGTCTCTGATAAAACAGGGTCCTTGATTTTGACCACGATACGATCCTCATGGGACAACGGGTGTGAAAATGTACTTGAAACATTTTGATCCGTACAGGTGTGAATTGCATACCGCCAAAATAGTCGCCGCCTCGCACCGAGTCACGCGTCAAACCTTCTTGCACTTTCACCGCAACTATAATCGTCGACGGCAGAGCGCAGGAGGAATGTGTCATTGTACACGAGGGTCAAACCCAGGTGACCTGCTGGGTTGCTTTAAAGGAGAGAAAGGTATGCCATGCGCAACGGCGCGCGTTTGTCTCATTTTCTCCCATCCTAACCTAGTCATTCTATTCATTGGAAGTGTCATGAAGAACAGTGCGTCACAAATATTTTGTGCGCGGACGGGATCGAGTGCTCGGAAGCGTATTCGAACACCCCCAGCGTTTTGGGCGATTTCACATCGATGGTGCAGTGATGCAGGATTTCGTGTTCAGCTTCGCGGTGAGTCATCTTCCGAATGATGGTAGCTTTAGAATGCTTTTAACTAGCATAGATTACAGACGACGACGCTCTTCGGGATAAAGAGACCAGAGACTAAGAATCCCTCTGGCAGTCATATGTGGCGAGACGATTGACGAGCCCCGCTCTGCTCGTAACCAGGACTGCGCTGTGCTGGGTAATAATGAGAATCCTCACGAAAGCGGTGGTGGCTAGTATCAACTCCTATTGGGTTTGCCTCGGTGGCTTGACAATTGCCCGACTTGGCCAGGCTCATCACTGTACGGTATTGAAACCTGACAGCAAAATGAATCAATGCGGAGCGTTTACTACATAATAAGCTGGTTCTACTTTTTCACCGCGCTCCTGAAATCCACTCCCGTTGTTAGTGAAGTTAGGCTGCAAGTAAGAGTTATCCCGCGTCCGTACAACGAGGCTCGCCAGCTGCGGAAGTGACAAGTCTTAAGAGGAACGCGTCAGAGTCACCCCCGGACCGGTATAAACCAACGTGTCTGAACAACCCACATTATGATTCATGAAGTTGGTCATTCGGATCTACTCTAGTGTGAGTCGCTTCTGTATCGGTCACACATCCAGGTTTCACTGACTGTAGTCCTTTCGTCCATTAATAAGAGGCGCAAACCTCGGAAGGGCTGACACGTACACGTCCCTTGGAGCGTGTAAGCGTTTAAGTTGCTACTTTGAAGGTTTCGCAATGGTTCTTGTTCCGGCCGTCCCTTATCCCAGGAGTGGAAAAGAAGCGTCAGGCAACCCCGCTGTTATCAAAAGGCCTCGGCGAAATTCCCCGTAGTGCATGTGAACGATTTCCTTGACCTGACATGTGGTCAGCAGGCACCGAGCGGAGTCCGGTGCATTCAATGGGTCAGTCCGGTTCCTTGATACACAGTTGCTTACCTCTGAGTACCAAGTCGATTTGTCAGCCAACGGATGTTCTCGGATCGGTTTCGGTATCGGTTTCACGGACAAGTTCAACGTGACAACGTTCCCTGTAATATCGCCTAATCATACACAAGGCATGCAGGGGGGTGTTGTTCATGTCCGCTGTATTCTCGAAACTTTCTCTTTAGAAATGTGCCAACGCCCTGTCTGCTGCTCTTTCTATCGTGTTTTCCGGGAATTCTACATCGATGTTCTCTACAGGACTTGCTGTGGATGTGTCATATTTTGGTCGCTGACGGGCCCTATCATACCTCGTCCTCGTGTCTTTTTACATTATTATTCTCTCGGCATACTTTCATCTCAAGGTGGACCTCACGGCTTGGCCCTGACTAAGTCCATGGACGACCTTGACTGTTCAGATTTGGACCTTCGGTGTTCATATTTCCGAAGTCGGACACCGGTTGTACTTTACGGCCTGCCTCGTTTTCATAAGGAGTACGCTGCTCCTCACACGTTAGTCAGTGTGTTTGAGTTAATGGCGATGCTATTCCCCGACATGCTCTCACTTCGTGATTGCTCCACAGAATTTCTAGTTCTCGTTCCCATGTGCCACTTTTTGCCCGTTTACCCCACGATGACGATACGCTTACTACTCCCTTTGTTGGCATTCGGCCGAGGACAGCTTGGCGGCCTTGGTTTTTGGTGTTGCTGACAGAGATCGATGCCAATCTGTGCATATTTCTTCATCTCCCCAACCTGTGGCTCGGTGGGCTTGATTGAGGGTGCATCGGTATGTTTTCAAACGGACCGTGCTGTGCTGCCAGGTCTAACATTCCAATCACTCTCCATTTAGAGGAAGGCCCTGAGCCGCGGCGTCAAATGATCCAGACCATGATTCTCGGGCACTCTGCCTGCTTTCACTTTCCCTCGCGTCCCTACGCGGCACGGATAACACGAGGTTTTAATACTTCGTGTGGCTTTGACCGGTCGAGGCAATGCATTGTCAGCGTATAAGTAAAGCTCAAAATCCGCCTTTATCTCTTCACTGAACCACGTCCCACTACCTTTCCAACATCGATTCAGTACCATCTTTGCGATGCCTGCACCACATCTCGCTCTCATTCTTCCTTCTAGACAAGCGCCTTTCGCTCTCGCCACCCGTGAAATCAACGAACCCGGGCCAGGAGAAATTCTCATCCGTGTCAAGGCGACTGCGCTCAATCCGAGCGACGCCAAGGTCCAGAAGCGAGGTATCTATGTCTCCAAGTACCCGGCGGTACTGGGTAGCGATGGCGCTGGTGTCGTAGAGCGAGTGGGGGAGGGAGTGACTAGGTTTGATCCCGGGGACGATGTGTAAGGACCCATCACCGTAGCCCGATGTGGACGTAAGACTGATCTTATCTCTATGCAACAGATTTTTCCATGGCGCATACGACGATAATGACTTGTCGACATTCCAACAATACTGCATTGCCGTCGTGGACTTTGCTTCCAAGGTAGGCAGCAGACTGAGCAGCGCGCGGACGGTTCTAATGCGATATGTAGATCCCCGACAACTTGTCGTACGAGCAGGCAGCGACACTGCCACTGGGGCTGGGGACTGCGGCCATCGGGCTGTATGGGCGTCGTAACGGCATCGGCCTCATGCCCCCATGGAAGCACGGCGGAGTAGGGAAATACAGGAATATGCCTATTCTGATCTTTGGCGGCTCAGGATCTGTGGGCAATTATGGTAGGCGTAGATTGCATCCATCACCACGTGATGGGTACCTGATAACACTTTCCCAGTCATTCAACTGGCAAAGATGTCTGGCTTCTCCCCTATCATCGCAACGGCCGCACTAAAGCATACCGAGTACCTCAAGGGGCTCGGCGCAACGCATGTGATTGATCGATGTCTTTCGTTCGCTGGATTGCGGCAGACTGTGGCGCGGATCACCTCTGCGCCGATAAACGTGATCTACGATACGGTCTCCATCAGGGAGACCCAAGAAGGGGCATGGAAACTACTTGGACCACAGGGACGGCTTGTCCTGACGCTCCCGTCGGTGATCGACAGACACCCCAGTGATCGCAGGGAAATCGTCCTTACCAACGGAAACCCGCACCTGGAGGAGAACTGGGAGACCGGGAGACAGTTGTGGTTGCACCTCGTCCGATGGCTCGAGAAGGGTGACATACGAGTAGGTCCAATCCATCACACGAGGGGAGACTGGGCGCTGACAAGGGTTGGCCGTACCAGCCGAACCGGGTCGAAGTGATTTCGGGGGGACTGAGAGGTATCGGGCCCGGACTTGAAAAGTTTGACGGAGGACAAATTGACGGTGTGAAGATGGTTGCCCGTCCACAAGAAACTGAAAGGTAGAAGACACTTGGTCGTGCAAGTTTGTTTCGAATAGATATCTTATTTTTTTTCTCGTTCAGTGATTGGGCAATGCTGTCACCTCTACCCTATCCTGTGATCAAAGAGCTCAAGAGGACACCGTCGATGCGATACATCCGAGTCAGGATGGCAACCCGATTTTTGCGGGCCTTTGTCATGGCGCGACATGACTCAGATCAGTGGGGGGACATGGAATTCGGGGGTTGGCCGATTAGTAACAAACAAACAATGATGTAGTATGAAGTACATAAAAAGACATATCCCTCTCACTCGTACTCTCAGCATCACATCGACCTGCCATGCCGTCTCAGAAACAGAAAGCGTTGTTCCTTGAATCGAAACAGGGGAATTTTGTCGCCCGTGAGCGCGACATCCCCAAACCCGGCAAGGGCCAGCTCCTCGTCAAAATCCAAGCCACCGCCCTCAATCCTGTCGACCACAAGATCCAGGCGTCAGGGGCATTCGTCGAACAGTTCCCCGCTATCCTTGGTGTCGATATGGCGGGCGTCGTCGAACTGACGGGCGAGGGCGTTCAAGATTACGCCAAGGGCGACAAAGTGTACGACCATGCCCCCTTTTTCTTAATCATGACCAACATTGCACTCGTAGTTTGTCGCACGGAAACTTCACCAACGATGAGTCTGGCTACCAGCAGTACGCGCTTGCCGTGGCCGATTATACAGCGAAGGTGAGCGAGCGTACATTGCAGTGATCTATGATGTCAACATGTCACACTAGATCCCCCCTAACCTGGACTTTGATCTCGCGGCTACTGTTCCGCTGGGTTTCGGCACTGCCGCCGTCGGCCTCTATTCAGACCAGCTCGGTGCCGGACTGACCCCGCCTTGGGTGGAAGGCGGTCGAGGCAAGTATGCCGGCAAGCCCATTTTGATCATCGGTGGCGCCTCGTCCGTCGGTTCATATGGTGAGTGAGCAGGTTATGGCCCTATGGACGCTCACCACCGCCCGTAGCCATCCAGCTCGCCAAGTTGTCTGGATTCTCTCCCATCATCACCACTGCAAGCCTCGCTCATAAGGACGAGCTCAAAGCCTTTGGTGCCACGGACGTGATCGATAGGCATCTTTCCAGAGACGAACGCACAGCAGAATTGCAGACAATTACTCAGCAACCCATTGGGATTGTTTACGATGCCATCTCTTTACCGGAAACTCAGCAAGCGGCTTGGTCTGCTCTTGCTCAGGGCGGAACCCTCGTAGTAACCATTCAACCTGCCGTTAAGGAGGAAGAAGGAAAGGGTCGTATCGTCGTTGCGACTTATGGCAACCCCCATGCGGAGCCTAACAAGACCATGTGCCGTGGATATTTTGTTGTTCTCGGAAGGTGGTTGAAAGATGGTATTATCAAGGTAAGCGAAACCCAATCGAGCAGGTAAGGAATTAACCAGGACGTATTTTAGCCCGAAAAATACGAAGTCTTACCGAATGGTCTTAATGGAATTCCGGACGGCCTTGATCGATTAAGGGCAGGGAAAATCAGCGGAAAGAAGCTCATCGCCCATCCGCAGGAGACTGCGTAAGATCGTGCCAAGGCCATCTCAACTTCAGCTTTGAGCGTGTACGATTAACGGCGGTGCTGTTTGCAAGTCTGTCTCCAGAATCAGTAGCATTTCACTGCGTTCAGATTGTTACGAATGCGCTTCAAGGCATGTATTCATTGAAAACGTTGATTATGTCGAGTTATCCTTGATTGCTAGCTGAAGTAGTCGTCAAATGAACGACCGTGTTTAGTCAAGTTCTGAGAGCGGAAAGATGACGGTAAGAAATGTAGCCATCACCGCCCCATTCACCCAGGATTAGCAATACGGTGGTTCATTCCAATGAAAGTCCAGAACCGAGGTGACTCGGCGCATTTCAGGGCACGGGTGAGATCTAACCGACAGCTGCGCACCCTCGGTATGCTCATGTCAGCCCTTGAATTGATCGATCATATGTGTGAGTCTGGACTCCCGTTTATCCGAATTCGACCAACATGTTCGCGACCCGTCTCGAAAGGTAGCTGTACGCATGGAGGTCAGTATGTGTGGGAGATGGTCATTTGAAATTAAATCGGTACGTACTGTATCCCCAGTTGTTCAGGGTTCATGTACATGAATCGGATCGCAGTTAGGACCCTAAATCGGAACTTTTCGAAAGGCAGAATAAACTTTCTGAGATCCTTCAGCGGCCTGTCGGAAAAACCAGAGTGCGATGATACTGTATCATGATTGATGCGGATCGGAGGACGATTGGGAAATCAAAATAGGGTGCCGTTCTTACCTGCCGCGATCAAGGTGGACTACGACACGAGCCAGAAAAGCGCGGCCAGGTCCATGGTCCTCCCTAAGTCCGTGAGCGAGTGTCTATAGGACCCGCAGTAGCTCGACTGGCGAAATCAGTGACGGGTGACATTTACTGGCAGTAATGATTTCTCACAAAAACTTGCTAGGTCCTCTGGGAGGGTTACGCAGTAGGGCCAACACCTCCCGGTGGTGCAATTGCCAAAGGTGCGTTTCGGTCACTGAAATGTAGTTGTGCGTAGGAAGAAAGAGAAAAAAAAAGAGGGTGCCTGCGGACCACTGGGACATGGACCCTGTTTTTGTAGCCGAGTCGTGTCAAGGACACCTGCATACTGCCAGGCAAGGGAAGGGGCCCAAGGTATGCAAGTTGAACCTGCCCTAGAGAGAGAAGAAAATACCACCCACGTCGATTGACTCTACCCTCGACCCTGTCTCGACTTGTTCGACGTCCATAAGCCGCATAGTCCCCGCCAACATGGCGTCCGAGAACGGGGGCGGGTTCGACGCCATGGTTGGACACCTCTGCAACGACATGTCGACGCCGTGGCATGACAAGAGCAAATCAGTAGCGTCGAGGATCTCGGAATCGTTGACGAGGTGTACACCTCCGTGCAGGGCTTTACGTCGCAGGGTCTGCGCGTAAACGCTCGTGCGGCACGACGGCGGCACCGGAGACAGTCCAGCAAGCCCATCGTACTTGATCTTCTGTCTCGGAGCACGACATCAAGCTCAATGGCGGTTGGCAGGTGTTTGGCTGGGGAAGAGGGCGACAAATCGAGCACCACGCTTCGAGAGCCGTGTCATTCTGCTGCTGCCACAAAACTCTGCATGGCGTGCTCGTTGGTAA
The DNA here is from genome assembly GCA_038089995.1 of Tylopilus balloui. Classification (NCBI taxonomy): domain Eukaryota; kingdom Fungi; phylum Basidiomycota; class Agaricomycetes; order Boletales; family Boletaceae; genus Tylopilus; species Tylopilus balloui. Next base: position 39,895 of record JBBPLW010000128.1, read on the forward strand.
ACACTGGCCGCTGGCAGGTACTTGCTCTCTGAGCTTAGGAATGATGCGCGAAGAGGCTGGTCCTGATCTTGCAGGTGAGTCGTCACA
>JBBPLW010000129.1:0-39857 GCA_038089995.1 Tylopilus balloui
TTCAATCTTTCTCTAGTCATGTAAAACTGAGTAGATAGAGTTTATTAGGTATGAAACCTAATACTTATTAGCATAAGTGACTACTTATATTTCATCATATCCCAGCTCTCACATGACTATATCCCAACCAACATGCTCCAGCAGTGGTTGGGAATTGAGTATGGAACTGCAGTACTTATCTTCCAGTATGTGGAAGCCAACATGAGAGCCATCAGTGCTGGCCAGCCAACTCTACCTATGGATTCTTAGCTTGGTACCTTACATGCTATCTTCCTATCACTAGTATGAGGCAATGGACTTTGATTCATCATGCTAATGAGTCCCTGCAATGCCATGCCATGCAAAAAATGAATCCTGGAGCTTCAAATTTTTGAATTTGTGAAAACTGCTTTTTTTACTATTGGTCAACATGAAACATGATCCCCTCTTCCATCTGACTCAAACAGTACTATTACTGACAAATTCCAAGCAACTGTTAAGAAGATATGGATGACTGAAGTCAGGGCATGTTTTCAGATGATGTTTTCCCACAATGACAAGTCACGTGAAAAAGACAGTAAACATCCGTAAAATCTCAATATCCCCCGTGTGTAGCTTACACTGTATACATTACGAGATAGTTTACAGTATATTACATACACCAACTAGTTTGACAACCAACCTCCGCGAATAAACGCGCGCATCGTTCATTCATACCTCAAAATGAAGATCTTGCCTTCCTTGACCGACAAAATCACAGCCCCTTGACTCTGGTCGATGTTAATCGTCTCTACCCCATCCAAATCGAGTTCTTCTGGAATCTCGAGCGTACGCACGACCGCTTCCTCGCGCCACGAATGTCCCTCTCCGTGTTTCTCCCGCTTCCGATCCACCGCGGTGAAGACAGGCGGGAACGTGACGAAACGTAGACATTTCGGAACGCGATGTCGTCGCGGGTCATATATCGACCCATCTCCGTCATGAGGATTCGTCGACTCGCTCACACCGCGTCCGGCTTGCTCGTGATGACCCCCCAGTCCAATCAACGATGAAGCCTGTGTAGAGTTGCTGCTTTCTTCTGACACGCTTGTAAATAGCGCCTCGTCATCATCTTCCCCATCGTCTTCGCTGTCCGAAAACGACGCGTGACCGACGAGTCGCGATGCATCCACACCATAGACACCGCCGGGTTCCGCAGCATACTCGATCCAGACAGCGTGTCCAAAGTCGACGGCGACGAGGGGACGCGGTCTATCGCCCGCTTCATCATCGTCATCGTTGTCACCCGACCCATCGAGCACACATACGACTTCAAAGGGCGTAGAGACGTACCACAGATGAAGCATCTCATCATCTCCTTCCCCATTCATATGAGCATCAGACATCGTAGTGCCCGAGTTCGATGACTCGCAGACGATCGGGACGCGGAAGTAATGTTGCGCCAGCACGAATCGTGTACGATGGGTACCAGGATCGTGGGCAGCGAGGAGAACGACTGTACAGCTTAGTCGAGGAACGCCCGGTAGTGTAGGCCACCATTGTCGAACGAAATGAGCTGACTCGGGATACCATGGCGGGAAAGGATACGGGTTTGGAGCCGGTGATGGCACGGAAGGTGTCGATGTGCTCCAAGGATGAATGGTGCTGGGGGAGCTCTGATGCGACGCTGACGAGGATTGTACTTGATTCGATTCCCCACTTGATTCTTGTTCAGCATCCACTTCCCTCATTTTACCCTTGTCTTTCGCTCTTTGAGACGATGGACCCGGCTCAGAGTCGTCAATGATAACATCGCCATCAGCTCTGCCCTTTCCCTTCGATCTGGAGCTTTCTGCCACGGCTTCCTGGGACCACCTATCATCGTCTACCATCCCATACTCTGAACCGTCATCGGGCAATCTGCCATTTTCGATAGCCTCTTCGGACTCCTCTGCTGGTGCAGTGGCGGTCGAAGGTTCAGCATGCGGCCGTCCTGCAGCATCTAGAAGTGGATTACGAGCGTCAGCAGAGGCTTCCTCGTCTTCTACTTCATGCGCTGTAACGGTGCCAGGACCAGTTACCACCGCGGAGTTGGAATGAGTACTTGGGAAGACGAATTTTTTCGATATCGATCTTACTGGCGATAGTCGCATGGAGATAACGGGTAGGTCGTCACGGAAAAATTTGCGCGGTGGGTCATGATTTGATGGTTCATAGTCCTGGTTACGGATTGCGAGAAGGCTGGGATTGCGTAGCTTGATAAAGTTGCGAAGGATGCTGAGGGGATAAAAGTGTTGAAAAGCAGCATCGGCTTCTTCTGAGTGAATAACTATTTGGTCCTCGTGTAATATGCAAGACCAATTTGAAGATATAAGCTAGAAAGTTATTCTGCGTGTCAGACATACCTCCAGATGTGTTTAGACAGTTCACGATGAACCGTCGAGCAGAAAAATCACGAAACTCACACAGCCGACACCAGTATCCACAAAAACATATTCGTCTTTGGCCCAATCCAGTAAAACATATAATCCTAGACAGGATCGTCAAATGCGAAACACATTCATGTCCCCTTGGGCTGCTCACCTATAGTGTTGCTACTCGCTACCCACACGAACGCGCTTAAGAGGCGACGCGGTGGATCCAACAAGAAGACATTCATAACTACTCCAGTCGTATGGAAGGACGTCAGTGGGAAGAAGATAGGTTTCTGTTCGTGAGTAAGTTGCAAAGGTGCTTCAAAGGGAACCCAAGCGGGCAGAAAGCCGCGAGGGCCAGTAGTCAACCGACCGCCAGGACACGTCGGACAGTCCGACAGGCCTGCGCAGGGGTAATGGGTGTGCGTCGGCATCTCTCGACAACACTCTGTGCAATCTGGAAGAGGTGACGTAGTTCGCGTGGACAAGGGTGACCGAGTAGGACAGACAGAGTCCGCAGGCGAGTTGGACGTGTGAAGGGTCGAGTCTTGGGGGGATGATCCTTGGGATGAAGGTGGGGGAGAGTTTGCTCGACTCTTGGGAGGGGAGCAACAATGAAATTCCGGAGTGAACGACAAGGGTTGGGACAACGGAGAAGGGTGGTCCCGCACTTCTGGCGGGAACGCAAGTTTCATCAAAACGAATTCCATGACCCGATTATCGTCATAGCTGTCGACTCGGATCAGTATGCCGGATGAGTGTGCGCTGATACACTTACGATCCGGCAAGAACTCTAGCCATCGTAAAGTACACAGCTCGTTCGTCGAATTCGACGCGGCACTTCCATAACTCCCACTTCTTTTCGGTATCTACGTCCACTACACTGTCGTGGTCGTCGTCGTGATCGTCTTCGCCGTCTTCTTTTAATTTGCGTCGATTCGTTTTGGAGCTGTCTCTCGAAGCACGCTCGCTGCTGCCACGCTGCGCAGATAGTGTCCGCGGGTCCCATTCTGCGAGACAGGTGTCGCGTGCAACATCCCAGCAGATGACCCGCCCGCTCTTAGTGGCACAAAGGGTATACGAAGACGTTATCGGTGATAACCAATCAATCTCTTCGTTTGGAGGGGCGGATATTTTTGTGTACCATTGACCGGATCTGTCGGATGCGGTGGACGGGATTGTAGACAAAGAAAACGTGGACCTTGCGGGACGAGGTGCGCGAACTCTCCAGGCCCTCTCAAAGCTATGGGCTCTGTCTACAGCCTTGATGAGATTTCGGGTAGAGAGGTCCGAGAGACGTTGGAAGGCTGGAAGAGGCAGGGGTCTAGAGCGAGCCAGCAAGCCATGTGCGAGCGCACGGTAGACGGGTCGAGTGAGAGTAAATACCCGGAGGGATTTGCATGTCTACGATCCAAAAGGACCCTAGTGAGCGACGCAGACCGAGTAAACTACGGAGGGCGTGTTGGGCTTACCGCCTGGAGATTGTGGATATCGTCGATGGTAAGATACTGCGCGATGTTGAACAAAAGGTCGTACGGGAGGGTGTTGAAGGACATTGGGGAGGAAATACGACGGACGGATGGGTGTAGATCAGGTTTGGTGGCGGTCGAAGGGAAGAAACGCGGATCGAATGTGATATGGGAAATGGCGGAGAATTACAGGTTGATGTGTGCGGCCGCGCGTTACCGTTCCTGATTTGGATAGCCGGCCCGGCCGCCCTGTCATTTGTGACCAACCCCCAAATATTCACGGAGCATGCTGGGTATAGACAACCGCCATTTAACGGGGATCGCTTCAGAGGTCGTGCATGGCATCTAACCTTCGCCATGTACAACGTGTCGAAGCGGCCGACTCCAACTCCCATTCATCCCATTCAGATACGACAGCTGAACAAGCTCCAGTTCCAAAAAGCACTGTTATACACATGGATACAAGACTCGGAGACGATGCCAGCATCGAACGATCTCCGCAGTATGTTTCGTAGAAGATATTATCCAAACAATATCCTGTTAGCTTCCCCCACAAGTTGCGCATTAGCATCACTCGTAGCGACGAATGGCTCAAACCCCGTTGCCTGCCGGCCTTGCTGGGTGGTTATGTCCTGGGAGGTCGCTCGATCTAGGAACCCGGATTCCCCTTCACCTCCCGGAAAGTCACTTATTTTGGTGAATAGGACAAAGCTCTCAGCGTACATTGGGACTCACGGTGCAGGAAGGCCACGGATGAAGTTGTCCCGTTGACTGCGGAGGTACGAAGCACTGGTGGCACGATAGCATCGATGACAATGCATATCACCGAGAGCATCGAATCTTACTTTTTGACACACAACGGAACGGCAGGAATGTACAACACTGATGAGTCCTCCTTGCCCTTGTGTTCTCCCTCTACAGCATGCACAGTATCACAATGCCCTAGTCAGCCGGTCATGATTAGCCCTGCTCGTCATGGTGTGGTGCGGGGTCCTGCAGTTATCGATACGTACAATATACTTGATCCCCGGGTTCAATCTTTGGAATAGACACCATCGTCTTCGCAAGTCTCAGGTGCGGGTGCGTGACTTCATGCAGTTCTTGCGCCTTACCAGGCACGCTACCAGGGAACTCGCTACCGTCCAAGTTTAATTCCCAGTCCTCCGCAGCCAAACTTACATTCTGGGGCTCCCCGAGAGATTGAACCGTCCCCTGCGCAGTAACACTGCGTGGTTTGAAGAATGGCCGCAGGATGATGTATGCAGTTGCAAGCGAGAGCATGGGAAGGACACGCAAGGTGCCTTCGTTGACGCTCGTAGAGGACATGGATGTCCAACCTTGCCAACACCGCAGGATCGTACACTGGTTCCTGCATTGAGGCAGATCGTGAGTTTATATGCATCAACGAAACACGCTGAATAATACAGCGAAAGAGGAAGCAAGCAAGGAATTCGGAAACCAAATATGTACTAGCAGCAAGGGGCGAAATGGACTCAAAACGTACGGCGCATTGTACAGATCTTGTCTTGCTTTCACCCTCCAAGTCGCGTCGAATGGATCGAATGTTTCCCAGCCGGTTTCCCCACCAGAGAGAATCTTGGTCCAGACTCTTCTGAATGCTGTATCTTCCCATCGCTCAACGCTCCCTCCGTCGACGTGTGGACCAAGTGTGAACGAGCGATCGCCGGGAGTGCGTATACGTAGGCGGTCAAAATAACTGATCGGTGTCGCGAAGTCGACGGAATCGGGAAAGGCGGCAGAGGAGTGCCAAAGAGATAAAAGAACTCTTTGGGTATCGAGCAGGGAAAGGTGCGTACGCGCGTAGATCTGCGGTTTGGAATTATACAATTCATATGCTTGTATATTCTTTGGGGGAAAACCTGCGGATGAATACGTTGAATGCGCTGGATAGATGACTCACTGCATGATGATACCTTTCACTGGGTTGGCTGCGATATAGTCTTTGACATGGCGTTTCCACCTCAGCGCTTCCTTGGAGTTGCTCAACGCACTGGGTCGCCGTAGCGCAATGATCATGCATACTCACTTCTTTCGGGACACCCCCTGTGATAACCACGACGCCAGTTTTTCGAATCGCATCTCTTTGGCTTGTGGATAAGCCATCCTTTATCTTCCCGTATGAAATACGTGGGATGATCTCAATAATCAAATGAGTGGGCAATGGAAGTCACGTCAGGGAGGGGGGACAACTTACGTTCGCTCCTTGAGAAATGATTTCTTTAACATGAGGTTCAAGAGCTTTTAACACTCCTTTCCACGCCGACTCAAGCACGTCCGGCGCCACGTCCATGTCACGCAGCACGTCTTTCTTGATGGCTGAGAAACGCGCGGGAAGTGGTGCACCGCTAATATTCGGGCCAAGAGTAGTAAACACGTCGGCGATAGTACCAGCTTTCCTTGCCTCTCGGGTAGCTTCGGTTGCCATCATGGAGAGGCAATTATTACTTGCAAGGAGATTTCGATAATAACAGAGAAGAGAACGCCTTGCATAGGCCCGATAGCGGGAGGAATGATTGGATTGGCGTAGCATCCTCAGAACCAGTGAACAAGGAGCGACTAGACAGGACTAGAGCGGGTGCCCGGAGAAGATTTAGGCGGAGAATAGATCTCAAGGTTATCACGACGCAGGTTAGTACGACCTACTACATATATTCATTTCAAAGAAAAATGCATCATGGAGTCCGTCACTGTACACCCCGTAGTGTTCACAGTGACAACCCGATCCCGGGGACAAAATTGAGTACTGACCTTCAGTCGCTACCGTAGTAACCGATCGATCATACACGGGAAAGGTCGCATCACCCCAGTGAGTTACTTGTACAAGACGCCTTTTTCCTGTGCGAGCCAAACAGCGGGACGTCTGATGCAAGACTACGCTTTTGTGCGTAGAACCCATGCAGACTCCGACGACGAAACCGGATATGTGATGAGTGGGCTATACTAATGCAGTCGTCCTCTTGGGGAAGCCAATGAGTCTCCATTGCTGTCCGACTCTTGACTTATTGCTCCACTTTCATGAGTGCTAGTGACTTCTCAAAGGATGCGCCGACATGATCTGCTAGAGCGGCAGAGACTTTCTTCATAATGCGGTGCACCTTTCTCACCCAGCCACTGAGGGGTCCAATTGGCCCCTACGCAGCGCACAACTGCAACATCGATGCATAACTGCAGGCGACCGCCATAAATATCACTCGTTCAGGAACCACCACTTTATCTCGAACTATAGCAGTGCTGATCTGAATAATGGTCATCCTGGACAAGTACCACGACGAAGACGACTTAGTGGGGTCATCTGCACGCAGCCCTCACACCGACGCGCCCCCTTCGTACGAGATCATCTCGACAGCCCATGGCGGACAACCCAGCACTGGACCTGCATACCCACCGGACGAAAAATTCCCTCCATACTCTGCCTTTACCATCGCACGTAGCAATCCCGGTCCAAGTAGCACCGAGGTCGGCGCCGGTGCCTCCCGTCCAGTCGGTAGACCATCACAATCCAATCCATTGTCATGGCTTTCCATGTTCACCACTTCGCGCACCTCCAAACAAGTCCGGCAGACCGTTCTCACGCTCATCCGTGATCTCGTTTTCAATGCAGAATCACCCAACCTCCTCGACAGCTGTGCCAGCGCATGTCGGACCTATCGCCTAGATCTATCGGCCATTCTGCAAGAGCCATCTATCGAGCATCACTCTGCGATATACTGGGCAATCCTGAACCATCGCGATGCGCTTCTGCCATCGTTGCTCGTATACGCAGCCCCGCTTTCACAGCCGGCCGTATCTGAGATACGTCTCGCTTGCTTGGTCGCTGGGAACCAACACCTCTTTCAGTCGTTGAGATGCCAGCGCGAACCTTTCACAAAGAAAATGACGCCGCTAAGCACGAGTCCCGGTAGGCGACGCCCAGGCACCGAATAGTACTGTCGACGTTGACGTACCAAAGGCACAGATGCTCTCGTGCTCGGCTCCCTGCCGGCAGACGAGGTTTCAATACGTGAAATACAAGGACAGGGAGCGTTCGTAGCAGAGATGCGGATTAATCTCTGGCAGAAACGCATGCGGGTTTCTGGTCGAGTCAGCGTCGAGTTCATCGCACGAGGTATGCGACCTTCGCTTTATGACTGAATTTCTTGCGACGCAAGTACTCATTCTTTTCTAGGCAGGATATGGTCTCTCACGTTTTTCTCGCCGCCGCCTACCGCTTGCACAGCAGTAGGAATGTGGCAAGTTGCACTCTGTCTGCTAGAGCACAGTCCTCCCACCTTGGTCGACTCAAGGATGGTTATCGGCCTGCCGCCGCCACCCTCGAATTCGTTATCATCCGGTACGAACGCGTGTCAAGCGAGTGATTTGATATCTTTGTCGCCATCGCCAGACGGTCCAAGTAGTCCTGCTGCCCAGTCCCCGCCTCCATCTTCGCCCACACCGTCACGCAAGTCCAAATCTAAATCCAAAGCGCCGCAATCCATCGAAGTGCGTCTCAAGAGCACGTATCGTCTCGCATATCGCGCTTCAAACACTTTTCTCGCCGCCCTCGATACTGCGTTCTCGAATCAGAAGGAATGGAACCCGCCACGCGCTGAACAGTGGACGGACGACAGTGGTAGTACTTACACCAGCGCCATCGTCATTCCACTCCACGATAGTGCTGGCGCAGAGCTGTTGTATGAGTAAGTTCGAAAGCAGCTTGTTGCACGCTTTGCTCAGTTGGTATTCCTAGCAATACCCCATTCATCGCGATGGATGGGACGTTGCATGTCCGCCTCGAGGCGCGACCGGGGAAGCCAGATACACCACAGTGTGTCGTATGTTGATGATGGTAGGAACGACGCCGCGTGTCATCCGTCGCGTCGAGCTGAAGTCATTTATTCGCCGAGTTGGCTGTCTGTACGTGGAATCCATCGGGTCTCTATGCCCCAAACTCCGTACTGGATTTCTCGGTCATCAGCGCGCTCATGTTACAATTGCGCATCATCTACATGGCTTGAGTATACAGAAACTTGGATAAAGCTATAGCGGCGTCCGTTTGCGAGCTATCCTTGCCCTTATTTTGGCTTCCATTGCGCCTCTCTCGGAAGTGGGACTGATGATCTCCCGCAACAGTTTTGGAAATCTACCCTGAATCGATCTTTTCTTTTTTCTTTTTATATGTAATAAGTGTATCGAGGGTGTTGAACTGTCATACTGGTCGCTCCGTCCAGGGCATCTTTAATGAACTTTACAATGTTCACATGCCTGTCCAAAGTAAGCTGTTTATTGTTGGCTATGGCTTGGACAAACGAGACATGGAACGAAGACGCACCTGCCCAACTGTTTTTGCGACAAGCGTCAACGCTGTGACGTCGCTGTCGGGGATTCTGGCTCGATGCCGATAGTCCTGCTAGAGGTCGGTCGGGCCACGTGGCTCGACATCATACTAGTGAGAACTGAAACCCCCACGAGAGCTTTACGAGCGACGAGCGTGGAGTTCTTTCTGCACAGCCAGACACCGCGCGGAGACGCTTCAAGTTTTGGTCGCTGGCTGGTACGTGAGTCCATTGCCGATGGCGGCAAACCTTGCAAAGTAACTCTCGAGAGGTGCCGGTGTAGCGAGCGCGTATGTCTTTGTATCGGTCATGACATGCGAACCTGTGGGATGGTCAAACGAGAAAAGTGTGTGTCGGCCTTGTTTGAAGAGGGGTTACATGAACATCCGCCTGTGAAATTGTCAGAGATGTTCGCAACCACGACCTTGTGGTCTTTGCCATTCAAGATAATCGCTCGCGCAGTGTCGCGTGCTCATCTCCAAGCACTAGATAGGTATTCGTGCTTCAAAGCATTGCTTATCTATCGAGAAGCGCTCCCTAACCCGATGGACAGTGCCACGGCGTTACTCATGGTGCCTCTGGTAGTGAAAGCAGAGTCCAACCTCCCTTGTTGACCATACCAAGTTTTTCGATGAGCTCACTCAAACACTCCTAGCATCCGTCGAGATCCTCTGACTGAGGCTTCGTCGAAAGCGTTCCGCATCTCTCATTGGGTTCGCAGGTCTGTACTGGGAATGTTGGCATTCGCTGCGGTTTTCGATAACCCTGAACAAACTCCCACCATCAAACTTCTCATGATCTCGCCACGGATGCCATCCGCTGATCATCGATCATCGATCAGGCCTCAGGTTTGTGCGTTAGAACGTTCAAAGACGCACAACTCGCGAGGTTGCTTTTATCGAATGAATCGTTCACTCTCGCGTGGGCGGGTGGCTGTAGCACTGCTTACAACGACCACCCAAATGTTCCCAAGCAGCCCTGTCAGCACAACCTGAAACCAGCACCTAACACAGTCGACTCATCGACGCCAGGAAACACAGCTCTGGGTTGTAGTGGCGCAAGAGATGGATGCGAGCGACCCATACCTGACGCTCAGCCACTGCTGGGGTGGGACTGATATCTTCCGCCTTCTGATCCGCAACGTGAACGAACTAGTCCCGTCGAAATCCCAATGCATGAATTACCGAAACGTTTCAACATGCAGTAACTATCACTCGCCGTTTGGAGTACGTCGTACTATCATTCAAGATTCACCTGACGATTGACGCTCCTGTCCGCTATCACAGGGAATATATTTCAACTCAGTCTGCACCGCTGCTGCGACTGCATGCAACTCTCATGAGGGTAGCTTCTTCGATGATGCCAGGAACGTGCTAGTTTCCGTCCATGTTGGATCTCGGACAGGTGACACTGTACGTCGAAGGGAACCCGAATGTTGGTGTCAGCCTACGAGTGTGGCTATCTGCTCTCCTTCATACTCGTACCTGGGCTATTCAAGGGCGTATCCTCGCTCCTGGCGCACTATACTCTAGTTCCAACGGCCCTTGCATGGGAATGCACGGAATGCTCTGGCACCGAAGCGGACCTATGGGGCGGAGCCAGCACATTCTGTTCAAAAAGCTTCATTCCTCAACATCCGGCGGCAGATGATACTATATATGACCGCTGAATCGATATCTGGATTTCATGTTCTAGATGCCAACTCACTCGGTTCAGCGATCGTTTGGTGGCGATTTTGGGTGTCATAAAGCGGATCCGTGGCCGTGGGAGGGTGGGTGGTGGTGACGATCAGGAGCATAGAAAAGAGAATACGAGGTGATCGATGTTGGGGCCATCGAGGGACAAGGACATGTTCGAATCGAGGGGATGAAGGAGAGGGTCCGGTATACAGATGAGGGAGGGCTCAGCGCTCAGTCTATGCCCTGAAAGAACTGTGCCAAGATAGGAACAAGCGGATTGGAATGCGGATGTCAAACTTGCGGCTGGTGACCTTAGGATAAGTGCTTGTTGATTACAAAGCTTCGTGAGTACTCGCTGCCACAAGGAGACGAGTGGGTGATCGCGGGGACCAACGATTTACTTCCAGACGGCAGGGTGAATCTTTGGAGCCAGGTATAGTCATTTTGTCTGGCAACATGGTGTGTCGCCTACGACAACTCGGAACGACGGTTAGTCTTCAGCACAGGACGTGGTCACTAGCTCTCGTTCACAGCAACGCAACAAAATTAGCGCGGCGGGTACCCAATCCGCTATGTCAGCCAAATTCCAATGCACGCGCGAGGCGACCAAGGCAGTGCTTTATAGCTCTCCTCGCGCTACGAATTTAGAGTTGATAATGACAGGCACGACGCTGTTGGATCCGATATGAGTCCCTTGAATCAACGCAACGCATGTTTTCGCCTGTATTATAAAATGAACCCGCTCTTGTGTCCTGCGATGTCGTGTTGCGTCAGAAAAATAACCGCTTGGAGGCTGTGGTGAAGAAAACGTCCAGCTCACCCACGTCACTGCCCTCGCCAACCTGCAAGATCAGATCAACTGAGTTGTCGCCGTCCATCGCTTTACGTTGGCAGTGGTCATCGGTGTCTTTTTGATATCCAGGCTCCGTCCCATCATACATACATACGAACGGTCACCACCGACGATAATATCCACGCTCTTTTGTCATGGAGGCCGTCGTACCGCAAGAAATCACCGTCGAGCTCACTCAGATACTCGCAAATCTGGTGCTCGGTGATAACAAGATCCGATCAAAGTATGGCTCTACTTGCAATCTACAACCGTACCAGTCTGACAAGACACTCTAGTGCAGAGAAGGTGGTCAACGATCGTCTCGCTCAGACTCCTGACCTCTACCTGCTCGCCTTGGCCCAGTTCGCCGTTGCGGCAGACACCGAAGTGGCAAGTACCCAAAGTGATGATATGATCACTGCAGACCACGAGACTTACTATTATGCTTCAAGTGCAGATGAGATCCTTTTCGTTGGTTCTCCTCCGACGCCTTCTCTTTCGCTCTGCACCGCACCAACAACAAAAAGAACCGAGATCCACCCTTTATGACCAGCTCTCCTCACAGACATTGAACACCATCGAGCGTCTCCTCCTTCACTCTCTCTCCCATGAACCCACCGACTCCGTACGCCGGAAATCTGTCGACACCGTGTGTGACCTTGCCAATAACGCCATGACTCGAGGTCGGCCGTGGCACGCCTTGCAAGCACAAGCGTTCAACATGACACAGAACGCAGTGGCAGGTTTTCGTGAATGTGCGTTCCGAGTGTTTTCCGGCTGTCCCAACCTCGTCATCGATCTACAAACCGACGCCGTGCTTTCCGTTTTCCAGAAAGGGCTACAAGACGCTCAGAGCGTCGACGTACGTTTAATGACACACCCTGCCTTTACCCAGCTGATCGCACGCAGGTCCGACTCGCCGCGCTGCGTGCATGCGTGTCGTATCTGACAGCTTCGGACGCCAACCAGCTCTCGCAGTCGTCGTCGTTGCTCTATCCGATGCTTGACACCCTTCCCTCACTCCCGAACGCCCATCTCAAGACGTTTTTGAGTTCACTGACGCCGCTATGCTCTTCCCATCCTATGCTGTTTGCACCGCATTTACCTGCACTGTTGTCATTCTTGCGAGCCTTGATCATGCCCACTGCCGATAGTGGACCTACACCTACCGTAGCAAAGCCATTCCCTTCCACGAGTACATCATTTACTTTTCCGCCTGGACAAACCTTATCACAAAGCGACGAAGGAGATGCCGAGGCTGCCGAAGATGAAGAAAAGCAACAAGTTCGGAAAGCAGCATTAGAATTGATGGTCACGCTCAGTGAAGCAAAACCCTCACTAGTCAAACGTGTAGAAGGTTGGACGCCTGCCGTCGTACGTGCCTGTCTTGAGGGTATTGGGGAGCTTCCCGAGGATGGACTGGAGGCGTGGTTGGAAGCAGATGTGTGTCTTCATCTCTTTTATCTATCGAGGGACGGTTCGGATTGACCCATACATTGAAAGCCTTCCGAGGAGTCCCAAGATGAGAGCTATCCACAAGTTTATGAACAATCTCTCGATCGTCTTGCATGCGCCCTGGGAGGAAAGGAAGTTCTCCCGCCCGCTTTCCAATATATTCCATCGATGCTCGCGAGTTATGATTGGCGATTGCGGCACGCAGGTCTGATGGCGATTGCGGCCATAGGGGAAGGTACCAGCAAGGTATGCCTCTTTTACCCTTGTTTTCTCAGATCCATTCATCCCGACTGGACTTAGGTTATGCAACTCGAGCTCGGTAAAGTTGTAGAGTGAGGGGCTCGTTTTCGCTCCATGTTTGATATCTAAATAGAGTGTCCACAGTCTCGTGACTCCAATGTTCAAAGACGCTCATCCTCGCGTCCGGTATGCTGCATGCCAGTGCCTGTATGCGTCCGCTTCCTCCAAAACATAACCGCTTACCCAGATGAGAATTCAGGGGCCAGCTGTGTACAGACTTGGAGGTAGGTGCCGCTGCAACGTCAGCATCGGACGGATCTTGTTGACTGTTGGATTGGCACTAGGAAGTCATTCAAGATGGTTACCATCGCCAACTCTTTGCTGCGCTAATACCAACACTCGAAGCCCCTGAACCTCGGTAAATGATACTTGTCACTCCACTTGACATTTGAAACCATTCAATTCCTCGTCCATGACAGCGTCCATGCACACGCCGCCGCTGCCCTGATAAACTTTTGTGAAGGCGTTGAACGGGACGCGCTCCTTCCGTACCTCGACCCCATTGTTGAACGACTACTCAAACTACTAGACCCGGGCATTGAAGCAGGCAAAACCGTCAAAGGATACGTTCAAGAACAGGCCATCACGACGTTGGCTATGGTCGCAGATGCAAGCGAGGTCACATTCGCCAAAGTGTGTGGTCGTCCCGTCTGTCCCAAAGGGACACTGACTCGTTTTTGGTAATCTATGTGTAGCATTACGGGACGATTATGCCTCTCCTTCTCAACGTGCTCCGGAACGCGAATGATCCGAGTCATCACAAGTTGCGTGTCAAAACCATGGAATGTGCCGGGCTCATTGGTATGTGCCTGGACGGCTGACAGGCCGCTAAATCATTTCTTACGCCTTCGCTGAATCTTATCTTTTCACTGTGCACCCCTTGTAGCAATCGCCGTTGGATGCGATGTCTTCCGACCAGATGCACGTACCCTCATCGACGCTCTAATCAATATCCAGAGTAAGACGCTCTTCAGATGCTTTCTCGGTTCTAGCCCGCTAAGACAATCTCTGTGGATAGACTCCCCCGTGGACCCCTCGGACACGCTTTTGGCGACGTACCTGATGGCGACATGGGCCAAAATCTGTCAAGCACTCGGACCCGAATTTGAACCTTTTTTGCCGGTAGTAATGCCACCATTGCTGAACACGGCGAGCGCCAAAGCGGACGTGTCTATCTATGGTAAGCTAACTTTGCGTGTCTGTATACTCATGTACTCACCATCCTTTGCTCCGTGTCGTAGATGACGAGGAGGGCCACTATGAACGCGAAGGATGGGAAACCATCTCCATGGACGGTCAGATCGTCGGCATCCGCACCTCGACCATCGACGAAAAATGTCAAGCGTTCGACACGCTCGTCATTTATTGCAGCATCCTAGGACCCCGCTTCGGGCCTTATCTCACGCAGAGTCTCGAGATTACCCTGCCAGCCTTGCAGTTTTACTTTCACGAGGGCGTGCGGGAGGCAGCGTGCAGGTGCGAGCCCACTGCTTTTCTTTTTCATCGTCTCGCTCTCAAAGGAACTTGGTAACTGACGTGCCCCCAACAAAAAACGCTGTAGACTCGTTCCCCTGCTGGCGTCCTGCGGTAAATCGAGCGGCACCCTCACCCCGCCGATGGTCACCGCGTCCCTGTCCAAGCTCGTCTACTGCATCCAGATCGAGACCGACCCGTCGTTCGTCGCTTCGTTGTACAAGTCCATCGCGGACACGTTGCGGGTCGTTGGCGTGCACGCGCTCACGCCCGAGCTGACCAGCGGGCTGATAGACGGGACGAAACTCCAGCTGCAAAACCTGGCCGAGAAACGGAAACGTCGGTCGTCGGGGCCTGCTGGGGCCGTTGCGGGAGGCGAAAGCGGGGGCGAAGGAGGCGGGGGGGGCGTCGGTACGGACAACAAACAACGCCCTGCTGCACAAGACGAGGACGACCAGGAAGAGATAGCGTTGTTGGAAGAGATGGAGGAGTTTGCGTTGGAGGACATGGAGAAGACGTTGCGGATGTTGGACGGGCAACATCCGCTGCTGATCGCGATTGCGAGCGTGCGCGAGTTGGGGTCACATCGGTATGCGTGGGATGGCGAAGAGGGTTTGGGAGGGTTTGGGGACGTCGAGGGGTAACGATTTTCTTGGAGGGCCGTTCCCCGTGCCTAGATATGGCGTTGGCAGCACTAGGGTATGTTAGATTTCGAGATTGCGGCCGTCGCAAGACGTTCAGCCTACATAGCAGCTAGGCTGATGAAAGATAGGGCTTACGCCAACCGAGGGAGTTGTGTGTTTGTGCGTAAACCTGTCGGCACGAATAAACAGTCCTCGCGTTGTGCATCTTTCTGGTTTCTCTCACCGCGACATAAACGTGGAATGGATATGGACGCCATATGTAAAGAACAACCCCGCGACGCGACACGGTGCGATCACTAGCACGACTAGTAGCTGACCAAGGTAAAGAAAAAGGATCGAGTACCAACAAGTCCATAAATGCGTGTAAGATGGGCGCGTCACAGATGACGCCGTCTAGGCTAGCCCATTGAAGAGAAAGGAGATGAAAACAGGGAAAAAAAAAAGGACCAGGACGGAGAGGACATGCGGTCAGCCTCATGGTTGTGCAGCCCGTGCAGCGAGCAATAGTTGATGATATGTTATGTACGGACATGCTAGAGAAATGACAAGAATATCCACAGAGATAATGCAAGCTGTCAAAGCGGACAAAACTGTGTCAGCGGGATGCGATGGTCCGAGACGAAGATGCACTAACCAATAGATAGCGAACACGACTGGTAACATGATGGGACCGAGAAGGGAAAGGAAAGTTAAAACTACAGAATGCCCGAATCTTTCAGAGCATTTTGTAGAATGGTCTCCTTCACCGCAGCGAATACTAAACGAATGTTTGTTGTGTCCGTAGCTTGTGTTAGACTGAACCCTCTGGGCTGAGCTACGGAAGTGACTGGAATGACAAGAAACGTACTGAGGATAAACTGAGAGACGTGCTCGATTGGTTTGCATAAATCTCCAGAGAATATATTTAGCGGCCTTATTGATATCGGCACCACCAGAGTACTCTGGGAAATATCGCTCTAGCGGGACCTGATGGGCTATGAGAAATCCGTGCCACAACAGAGGCCATGAGTCCTGGAGACGCACCTTTGGTAGCTTGGTCTTGAAAACATCAATCTTATTGAGGAACAAGATGATGGACGTTCTCAAAAACCATCGCGAGTTGATGACGGACTCAAACAGGATCAGGGATTCATTCATGCGATTCTACGTGGCGTGGGTGAGCTCGCTCGACCATAAACGAGACACGCAGGACTTGCCTGATTCTTCTCCTCCAGCAATACTTGATCATACTCACTGAGGGCTGTGCAAAAGATGATGCTCGTAACACTCTCGAAGCAATGGATCCATTTCTTTCGCTCCGAACGCTGACCACCAACGTCGAACATATGTATCCTAGATAGCACCGGGGTAAGGAGATGCGAAGTACCAAATCATGGGACGTACTGGAGTTGGCCCATTGTGAACCTAGTTTCCGTGATGCCCGTTGTTTTTAGCCGGGCTCGTAAAACGTCGTTTTCGGTTGGTAGGTAGTTGGGTGCACCTATGCGTTGGACCTCGGTGAAGAAACTGAGGCGAGCAGATGAGAACGCGAAGGAACGGGTCAGGGTAACCGAACTGACTAGACAGCGCTATCCATCAGGTAGAACTCGCTACTGTGATCCATGAGCTGGGGAATTATGGGGTCTTTCCACAAATGGTGAATGGCTTCAGCGATTTCCGATGAGAATTCAAATGACGGCGACGGGTCGATTCGGTAGTCGAAGATACGGTCCGCGTTGGCCTGAGACGGCAAAATGAAGTTCCAGGTGCGATGTTGGGATGAATAAGTGAATACGTACACGGTTGCTTGGATCTACGCAGTCGAGACCGATCTTGCGCATTGCGAGGACGATAGCTTGTGCGCTATCAAGGGTGTTGCGATAGATAGTAGGTCGATATGTCAACAGTTCTTCGTCAGTAAAACCGTTCTGGTGAATAATCTTCATCTGTTTAACGATGGTAGATTTGCCCGACTCTCCTGAGCCTGCGACGAGGTCAAGTCGGTACAAGATGCGAGGAAGAAGGGGATTGGGAAACAGGCGCCGAAAGCGTTGGCGGTGTAGACTAACCTAGGAGTAGTATTTTACACTCCTTCCTAAGCCTCCTAGAGTCCTCTTCGAGCTCACGGTCGATAGCGTCTGACCTTGCCTTTCCAGCCCTGTCCGGGGCAGAGATACAGTTACCCATCGTAAGCGCGGCAGGTGGGGAGCCGAGAGGATGGTTGACCCGTCGAGAAAAAGAAGAGGTACAGGACGCGGAGGTGGGAGGGGAGGAAAAGAAAGGAGAAAGGAGAGGGCGGGGAGTGAGGGAACGGTGGGGGGAGTGTCCTGACGATGAACAGCGGCTGCTTTGTTCTCACCTCGAGCTGTGAACTTGTCACGATGTCACAACGTCACTAACATGTCACACACCATCCTGTACGCCCACATCATGGTTACTATCGGCCGATCCAGCCATCCGCTTGTTCGTAAGATCTACATCCTGTGTCAGTGCAGTTTCCACCGATGCAGCCTTTTCACGCACTGAACTGGAGCTCTTTGACGACTCTACCGACCTCCAGGCCCATCTGACACCCATATAGCCATCTTTGGATGACGCCACTTGTCGGACACATCCTCATATTTTTATCTCTGCTCAGCTGCCGTCTCACCATCCTTGAAAGTATCTGTGTGCCACTCTGCGACCTTATTTGCCTCTATACTCCCATCTCCTGGTGATGGCATGGAATGCTTCCTCTCCATCATCGACATCCACCGCGGTGTCTCTGTCTCATCCCAAAGCCCGCGATCAAATCCGTTCCGAAAAAGGTGACAGTGATATTTTCCGGTTGCCACCCGAGTCGATCCATCGATCTGTGACAAGTTCTCGTTATTACATTATCCTGGCACCGCATGGTCACATACTTCCCAGCGTACTTGTCCTGGGCGATGATCGTTCAAAGTGCTTCAGATCTCCGGCCGCATGCCTCTTGTTTTCCAGGTGTTGTGCTTACCTAGACCTTGGGCTGCGTTCACGTTGGGTTGGACGGCATCACATACCACCACGGCAAATTCATAAATTGTGAAATGTATTTTGTATCAACCTCCGTAGTGGCCGTAATACTTACACGGCAATAAACGTACGCCAGGTTAGCAATGTCATTGACGGCTTATATGACTAAAACTTATGTAGATCATGTGGAATGTAAAAAAAAATTCTGTCCATCGGTGTGAAAATATCTATATATAGACACGCATCTGCCCCGCAAAGCTGTGCGATACCAACGATGGACTTATTACAGTCACTAAACAAGTCGTAACTACTGGCTGCAGACATGCACACTCCTCAACGCACCCAGGGTCAAAACTTAAAAACGCATGCCAAAATTGAAATATAGCTTTTCTGCTGACGAAGAGCACGAAACATGTTTCCACCATTCAAAACCTACCTGTCCTAACGTAACATGGTATATGCAAATAGCGAACAATTTCCCCAAAAATGGGTTACAAGATGAACGCAGCGCCGACCAACGCCCCTGCCGAGGCCACAAGGGTGCCGACGAGACCAGCAAGCGAGAAGGGCGCGGACAATGTCATGGCAGCGCTCGAGCTAGAAGGGGAACGCGTAGCAGACGAAGCGGAGGTCGAAGCCGCTGTAGACGAGGCAACAATACCACTGCCACTGCCACTTCCACTCACTATAACGATACCCGATCAATCAAGGGCACGCGAAAAGGAACGAGGATCTCTTACGAGCAGCACACTGTTGTTGCTGGAGTTGTTCGGCGGTCGCGAGATCCGCTGCGGTACAATTCGCTTGCAGACACCCGAGAGCGGTCTGTTGGAAGGCAGTCGAAGTGCAGACACATGTCAGATTCGTGCTGACGAAAGGTCAATATGGTGCGGTGGGGAAGAACACAAAGACGTACAACGACACGCAACCGCTGCTTGCGGCAGCTGAAGTCACACAACCCAAGATGCAGGGGTCGAGGCCAGCGGGAAGGGAAGTCTGCGACGCAGGGGCGGTGGCAGTGGTGGACTGGGCGTGTGCAGCGAGAGCACAGGAAACGATGACGGCGAGGGTTTTGGTGTTGACGAACATCGTGACGAGCGTGGATGATGGTCGTTGGAGTAAAGCCTCTTTCGACCTGCAAACGCGGGTATTTGAGGAAAAATATACGTGGGAATGATTACACGACATTGTAAGCGGTTCCGCTGCGCACACGTCAAGAACGTCATTCCAAAGGACTTCAAACCTTGCTCGGAACAACATGGGTCTTGCGTTTATTGATGCCGTTGCATGAGTCTCAAATATGGATGTAGGCACAGCCAGGAACAAGAGTCCTGGCCTGGACCAACTCAGTGGACTCTTGCCCATATCGTCGCCGCTGGTAGGCTTCTCACCCATCATTCGCAGATGAGCCATGTTAATCGTATTCACTCTAGAGCTGCGTGTCTCCACGGCTAAAGTTTGGTCCCAACGGCGTACGTTCACGCATGCTTTGGATCTAGGTCTGGAACGGTCCAGCCGCATGTGTCTCGCAAGCCAGAGTCTGGGACCTGCAACGTTATCTAATTTTTTTCTCCATTTTGGTTGGCTCTGCTCTCAGGGACACGCACCTAACGTCCGTACTGCATCGCTTCCTTCTCAAACTCGTCCTCCCATATCCATTCTAGATCATCTCTCCTTCCTCCCAGTCCGCATTCAAATGTTGATCGGAGCTACATCCGTGGCCCAACTCACGCACCACTCAATCCAGTCTCGACCAGTCTGAACCCATCAGCATATAACACCGGCCCAGATTGATCATCTTACTTCCTGTTTTCTAAAGAAGAGGGGAGGGCGACCCTGACACTGCATCATCCTTTCTTTTCAATCCACCATAACGTCTTTCCTCTGCTAACCGAGCGACTACTGGAAATCGTTTCCTCTTGTTTCCTCTATATCTGGTTCAAAGATGCCGTCGTCTCCTTTTCCCCCTCGTCCTGCCCCTTCTAGCCAGGACGATCCTTATAGTGGTGCTCGCAGTCACCCCCGTGCTCCTAACACGCCCGTTCGTCCCCACGTCACACCAAACGATGCATCGCCCATGCCACGAAGTATTCTCCGTCCTACACCTCCGTGCATGCTTACACCACACGACCCTTCTGCGAACTCGCAAATTTCACGTCCCCAACACCCTCCCATTCCCCGCAGCACTACTACATCGCCATACCACCACCATCATACATCCTCTTCGCCCGAACTACGCCCGCGTGCGGACAATGCATGGGCACCTCGTGTCCACTCCTACGCACAACAGCGTCCTCCGGATTTGTCACGGACTGGGAACGCATCCGGTCACACTCGTACATCTTCTCACATCGTCTCGCGTCCTCACGCTGATCAGCATGATGCAGCGCAGAGACGGAATGGTTTCGCCGCTGGTGTCAACCTGCATTTCGTGCCTGGAATTCGCGGTCGTTCGGCATCGGACATCCGCATCGCTCACACTCCGCCCCCTGATCTCGACCCAGACAGACTGGCCAGAGCTTGTGGACAACCGACCCTAACCAACGTTCATCGGAACGATGATCGAGGTCGGGGCGGCATCGCCATCGATCCATCGTCTCGTGTCAAGGACCCACCTTCCGCGCCAAATTCGGACGCCTCTCCGTCGCATCCCTCCTTGCCCAAAGTCAGAGTCGGTCACATGTATCGACGTCTAGATGCACTCGCACGTCGTTTTGGTTGTCGGGCGATGGACTATGTCAGTTTTGAAGACATTGCTATCATACATAAACGGGACAATCAACTCAGAGAGCAACTGCGCCGGAAGCGGAGTGAGAGATTGCAAGGAAAGGACCCGAACTTTCGTAAGTGGAATTATTGACGTCAGGGCCATCATGTGAGATTTGACATCACCTTCTAGATGCAATTGGCTCCCTGCTCGAGGACGTGCTCCTATACGCTTCGACCCACATCGTCGTAGGCGAATATCAGCACCATCTGCCTATCGTTGTCGTCGCATGTGTCGAAGAGCTGACCAAGACAGGCTAGTGACCCTTTCCGTTTATGCTATTTCATTTAGTCTCATCCAAACATCCAGGTATCTACCAAAGCGGCCTGTTCCGTGCGCTGCCGAGCCGCGATCGTCACCTGCAGCTCATCGACTTGTTTGACAAGAGTCTCGATTTCGGCGCCAACTTCAACATGCGTGGCCAAGCCATGCCTGATATCTGTGCACTCTTATCAACCTTTATCTCGAGCCTCTCCTCCCCCCTCCTCGATACACAGATTTATTCTGCGCTCTGGCATTGGTCCGTCAAGCCTAGTGTGAAACGCGAAGACGCGCGTCTGGACCGACAGGAAGAAGAGGAAGAAGAACGTCGTGCGAAAGGTGAACCCCCACAACCGAATTCGTGGATGTCGCACAACGATCTCTACCTCGACGACTCCGAGAACACACTCGAAACCGACCAAATATCCATCGCTCAAATCCTCCTCCGTTTCCTCCCTTCGGCGAATCTCTCCCTCCTCGCGTACCTCTGCGGGTTTTTCACACAGCTCCCGCTGTGCCCCGAGAACGGGTTGCAGCTCGAGGACGTGGGGCGCATATTTGGACACCGGTTATTGGGAGGGTCGGTTAAGGTGGTGTCGCAACGGATGATGGTGTGGTTGTTGATGCGCTGGCATCGCATTTCGGAAACCTTGTTTGACGAAACGTGTGGGATGACGCCGCCGCCATCGCCGTCGAATGCACCACGCTCCCGAGACTCTGCCGTTGCAGGCGAGGGGAGCCGCGAGGGTGTCGAGAGACGCAAAGGGAAGCGAGAGTGTGGGTCGGACGATGCGTTGCATCACACTACATCCTCGTCCTCGTCACATTCGTCGTACTCGACGGGAAAGTCGGCATCGGATGGAGAAGAAGAGGGAGAGAGCTCAGGGGGAAGTCGGCGACGAAAGAAGCGTGAACTCGACGTGCAAGAGCTACACGAGAATGCGCAAGTGGGTCGTCCTTGCTCGACACGCAAAGAGCGTAAGCTGTCTCATTCCGACGTTTCGTTCTGGGTGCTCACAGGCAATTTGCCACGGGCGTGTTTTTTTCGTACCAAAAGTACGTCATAGACCCGGTAATGCGCGTCGTGGTTCTGGGTTGCGTCGTTACCATGGGCATTCGTCGGAGCACAAGAAAACACCATCGTCGCCGGATCCATTTGCAACAGGTAAGCGACGACATATAGTCTTGTCGATATCTGGCCTCCTCGTCCACTCTTGCTAACACTACACAGCGTTCGCCAAAGCCCAGCAAGATCTCGCGGATGCGCCACTCCTGACGAACTCGTCCAGCGCGGTTGCAAGAGGAGAACGAACGAGCGAATCGACCTCAACATCGAAGTCTCAATTCGAACCACCCAATCTTCAACGCCTCGACACACCTGTCGGTCTTGCCCGGTTCGGAAAGGACTCGAGGCGCACCGACGTCGACGTTCGTATCGTGGATGCGCTCCTCCAGGAAACTGCGGTGGCGACGGACGTGGCGAGGACGTTGGCAGAGAGGGTGGAGGTCCTGGAGAGGGCGTTGCAGGTCCGGCGTAGTGAGGAAGGACAGGTTGACCATGCCACTGTGCTTCAACTAGGTGGCGAGGATGAGAGCGGGAGTGTGAGAAAGGGCCATAGTGAGGCCGAGGATAGAAAAGGGCATGCCGACAAGGGCACAGAGGATGGCCTGAGGCTGCAATTGCGTCTCGTAGAGGCGGAGAGGGACAAGGCGCAGCGGATCGTGCGTGACGTGAAGGCGTATTTGATGGATGAGGGGTCGACGTCGCAGCGGGGATAATGCGATGGTAGATGAGTTAGATTTTTGTGTGTTCTACAGTTGTCATGACTCGGAGGTCTCTATAACAAAGCATCTCATCGAACTCGACTGCCACCCCGTCCCATGCAGAAAAGAGGCGGTTGCAGCGACTCCCACACTCCTGCGTGACTACCTAAAAGTTGGTCAACTGGTGGCGTAGGCGGGTAACATGGTGGTAGGCGCCAAATGCAACTTTGAATCGTTCTTCGACGATTGAACTTGGTACGATAATGCATTCTTTATAATTCATCTAGTACTTACCAGGAATAGCTATTACTCCTCCCATCTAGGTAATTATAATCTCAACATACTACTGGACAGCGCTGTTCAAACTCTTTCCATCGGCTAGTTGCCTTCCTCCAACGTTATGTGGTGGCTAGTTCAACTGTTGCTTTCATGGGTGGAGCCTCTCGTCGCCATGTTTAAGCAACAAAAGGAAACACGAGACATTCATGACGCTATCAACTTTGATCGTGAAGCCTTGGAACTTTGCCCACCTGGCCACACCGAGCGATCAGTCGTATTAAGTCAGCTTGCAGCACATCTTTATGATCGTTACAGCCAGCTGGAAACGATGAGGGATCTTGAAGAGGCCATCGCCCTAGGTCGAGAAGCACTTGACCTGCGCCCGCCAGGACACTCTCTACGATCTACATCTTTGAACGACCTTGCCCGTTATCTCTCCGGTCGGTACAACCAGCTCGGGTCTATGCAGGACCTGGACGAGGCCATTGTCCTCGGCCGGGAAGCGCTTGGCCTTCATCCACAACAACACTCTCTACGTCCCAGCTCACTGAACGACATCGCCAATTATCTCTCTGATCGGTACTACCAGCTCGGGTCGATACAAGACCTGGACGAGGCCATTGTCCTCGGCCGGGAAGCACTTTGCCTTTGTCCTCAAGGGCATTCTCTACGATCTAGCTCTTTGAACAACCTTGCCAGCTATCTCTCCGACCGTTTCAAGCAGCTCGGGTCAATGCAAGATTTGGACGAGGCCATTGTCCTCGGCCGAGAAGCGCTTGACCTTTCCGTCTATGGACATACCCTACGGTCTAGCTCCTTGAGCAACCTTGCCCGTCATCTCTCCGATCGGTACAATCAACTCGGGTCAATGCAGGACCTGGACGAGGCGATTGTCCTCGGCCGGGAAGCGCTTGGCCTTTGTCCCCCAGGACACTCTCTACGATCTACTTCTTTGATCATCCTTGCCAATTGTCTCTCTGATCGGTTCTATCAGCTCGGTTCGATGCAAGACCTGGACGAGGCGATTGTCCTCGGCCGGGAAGCGCTCGGCCTTTGTCCTCAAGGATACTCTCTACGGTCCAGCTCTTTGAACAACCTTGCCAGTTATCTCTCTGATCGGTACAACCAGCTCGGGTCGATGCAGGACCTGGACGAGGCGATTGTCCTCGGCCGGGAAGCGCTTGGGCTTCGTCCCCACGGGCATTCTCTACGATCTAACTCCTTGAACAACCTTTCCCATTACCTCTGCGATCGATACAACCAGCTTGGGTCGATGAAAGATTTGGACGAGTCGATTGTCCTCGGTCGAGAAGCGCTTGGCCTTTGTCCTCGAGGACATTCTCTGCGATCTAGGTCTTTGACCGTCCTTGCCAATCGACTCAATGTTCGGTACAAGCAGTTCGGGTCACTACATGACCTGGACGAGGCCATTGTCCTTGGTCGTGAATCGCTTGGCCTTCGTCCCAAAGGGCATTCTCTACGATCTAGCTCCTTGAATAGCCTTTCCCGTTACCTCTCCGGTCGGTACAACCAGCTTGGGTCGATGCAAGACTTGGACGAGGCCATTGTCCTCGGCCGGGAGGCACTTGCCCTTCGTCCCCAAGGACACTCTCTACGTTCTAGCTGTTTGAACAACCTCGCCAGTTACCTTTCCGACAGGTACAATCAGCTTTGGTCAATACAAGACCTGGACGAGGCGATTGTCTTCGGCCGGGAAGCACTTTTCCTTTGTCCTCAAGGACACTTTCTACGATCTAGCTCTTTGAACAACCTTGCTAGTTATCTTTCAGACCGTTTTAAGCAGCTCAGGTCAATGCAGGACCTGGACGAGGCCATTGTCCTCGGTCGGGAAGCGCTTATCCTTTGTCCCCAAGGGCACTCTCTACGATCTAGTTCCTTGAGCAACCTTTCCCGTTACCTCTTCGATCGGTACAACCAGTTCGGGTCAATGCAGGACCTGGACGAGGCGATTGTCCTCGGCCGGGAAGCGCTTGACCTTTGTCCCCAAGGACACCCTGATCGATCGCACTCGCTGGCCAGCCTTGCGGCTTGCCTCTACAATCGGTTCAATCGGTCTATGCAGTTGGAGCATAAAGAAGAGTTGTTCAGTCTCTACGCTCAACTGGTACATATGGATCAATTCGTGTCTTCTTCTGATATTTCCGCTGCCAAGGTGTGGGTCCGTATGGCTGAAGTTTTCCAGCACCCCACCCTACTTCTTGCATACCAGACATCCCTTCGACTACTGGTCCATCATCTCGCAACTCTCCCCTCACTTCCTCAACATCTCGGTATCCTCAGGAACCGCACGTCGTCGCTCGCAGCAGATGCATTCTCAGCGTGCCTTCGTAACGGCGCTCCTGCGCGCGCAGTTGAGTTTCTTGAGCAAGGCAGAGGTGTATTTTGGAGCCAACTTGCTCGCCTCCACTCCCTGCTTGATGATGTCACGAGTTCTGGTCCGGAGGGGAAAGATATGGCAGACGAGTTCAGTCATTTGGCCTTGCTTATTCGGAATGCCTTGAATTCACCTAGTGCAGATCAGCATGAACAGGTGTGCCGTCTCAACGTCAAAATGGAGAGAGTTGTGGCCGATATTCGCAGGCTGCCTGGTCTCTCTCGTTTCCTCCTTCCCTCACTCTTTTCGGAACTCCGGTGTGCAGCCACGGGTGGACCTGTCATCATCGTCAACGCAAGCAAGTATAGTTGTGATGCACTTATTGTCCTTTTCAATCGAGATCCCATTCATATTCCATTGAAGATCACACAGGAGAATGTGCAACGCCTTTCAACGGAACTTCATTCATTGACCGAGCGTGCAAAGAGGTTCGATATGGCGATACAGCTCGCGGTTTTCTTACGCCAGCTCTGGGATCAGATCGTTTCCCCCATTGTTGACTCCCTCCGGACTACGGTTCCACCTCATTCTCGCATCTGGTGGTGTCCCACTGCCGAATTCTCTGTGCTGCCTTTGCACGCTGCTGGTCCGTTTCGGGAGGGTCAGCAGAATCTTCCTGCTCTCTACGTCTCGTCCTATACTCCAACTCTCACTGCCCTTATTCGCGCTAGACGACGCAATCCATTAGATCCTGTGGTTGACCGGAAGCGTTTCATCGCTATCGGTCAAGCCAATGCCGCTGGCGAGGGCGAACTGCCTTCTGTTGCCGCAGAACTGGACATGATTGGTCAGCGTATCGGCGGCCTCGCTACATTCACTCACATAGACGGCGAGGACTCTTCCACGTCTAGGGTCGTCGAAGAGCTTGACAATAACGAATGGGTCCACCTTGCATGCCATGGCCTCCCGAATCCCAAACAGCCTTTCAGGTCGGCATTCGCTCTCCGCGATGGACACTTCACGATCCAACAGATCATCGGGTTGGAACTCAAGAGTCCCGAGTTTGCATACCTCTCCGCATGCCACACGACGGTCGGCGACAAAAGCAGTCCAGATGAGGTGATCCACCTTGCGTCGGCAATGCAGTTCATCGGATTCCGTTCAGTGATCGGCACGATGTGGGCCGTTGATGATGATGAGACGAAGAAAATCACGCCGACG
The DNA here is from genome assembly GCA_038089995.1 of Tylopilus balloui. Taxonomy (NCBI): domain Eukaryota; kingdom Fungi; phylum Basidiomycota; class Agaricomycetes; order Boletales; family Boletaceae; genus Tylopilus; species Tylopilus balloui. Next base: position 27,155 of record JBBPLW010000129.1, read on the forward strand.
TTTTATGACCATATGGTGGACGAATCTGGTCGCTTGGACTATACCCGAGCGGCGTATGCGCTGAACATGACGATGCGAGCTGTGGATGCACCACTCGATCAACGGGTTCTTTATGTCCATCTCGGTGCTTGAATCTGGTATGGTACTGTCACACTGTTTGTCTTCGTTCGCTTTCTTTGCATGGTTCATACTTGCTATGTGTACAGCTGTCGGATATGGTGACACGACTAAACGTGCACGCGTTGTCTATGGCACTTTGAGATGACATGTCTACTATTAAGATGAGGCCGATTGAGATTCCATCTAGATGCAGAAGTATCAAACAAAATTGGCTGAGCCCTAGAAGAGAAAGGGACTGTTTCCAGTGACTGCACACATTCGGCATTCCCGTTTAGGAACAAATCTGGTGACACATTTCGAACCGTGAAACCTGGTGCCAGGCGACCATCACTCCGTCTCCCCTTTCCTCGATTCTCTCTCCTCGCGTCCAAAATCTGAACTCGAGTCTGCTGCCTGACCTGGACATCGCCTACGATATGATCCTCTGGGCAGAACAGTACGCCGTCGACCAGCGTTAGATCGCGGCTCGGTCCTTCGTTGTCAGCCTCTGCTGCACGAGGCCCAGCGCGAAGATATCACTGTAACTGAGGTTCAAACAGTTCATATTTTGAACGAACCAACTATGCAAGGTATTGATTCCGAAGGGACCGGCGAAGAGGGCGCGACTATGAAGAAGGTTTGGCTCCCTCGCTATGTGTCGAATCCTCCATTTCGCTCATGCGTTATCCAGACTCATTATGCGGCTGGCGCTACGGCCATACTGGACTCCTCTGGATTCTCAGATATCGCTAAGGCTTTTCGACAGTCGGGAGGTGTTCATCAAGTCTGGAGTTTACTCTCACTAGAGCCTCATCTCTCCAAAAATAGATTTCTCGGAAATGTGGTTTGAAAGTACTCAAAAGGTGCATTGTTCAGCGACTCGTAAGTCACACCAACTGACCCGGTGTGCAGCCACATTGCTACAAAATCTGCGTGTTGTATCAGTCAGACGAGGGATATATCTGCCGCGTCCTCAACCTTATGTTGACGGCGCTCCTATGGTCGTCGACTTTACCCCACGAGTTGAGAATGCGCCACCGCCACCCGACCCCCGTTTACTGGCCCTTCATGCAACATGTGCTCGAGCCGCTCATATGTATGTCTGGTGCTGCCGAATTTATTGACGGGGTAGATCGGGATGTGGAAGAAACGAAAGTCCTAGTTTATGATGGGTCATCTGCTCCTCTACTCAGTCATCTTCTATCGCCGCTGTAGAGGTCAAGGGCTAGGAGCTTGCATATGCAAGTACCGCATGTACTCATGCGAAATTGCGGACCACGTCTATGTGAGCACTTGTTGTAAGTTTCTCGGGTTAAAGATACTTATCTCTCTGAACGGTACTACCAGCCTGGGTCACTACAGGACCTAGACGAGGCCTTTGTCCTCAAGGACGCTCGACGATCTAGTTCTTTGAACAACTTTGCCAGTTATCTCTCCGACCGTTTCAAGTAGCTCGGGTCAATGCAGGACCTGGGCGATGCCATTGTCCTCATCCAGGAAGCGCTTATCCTTTGTCCCCAAGGGCACTCTACGATCTAGTTCCTTGAGCAACCTTTCCCGTTACCTCTCTGGTCGGTACAACCAGTTCGGGTCAATGCAAGACCTGGACGAGGCCATCGTCATCGTCCGGGAAGCGCTTGACCTTTGTCCTCAAGGACGTCCTGATCGATCACACTCGCTGGCCACCCTTGCGGCTTGCCTCTACAATCGGTTCCATCGGTCGAGACAGTCGGAGCATAAAGAGTTGTACAGTCTCTACATCCCTTCAACTAATGGTCCATCATCTCGCGACTCTTCCCTCACTTCCTCAACATCCCGGTATCCTTAGGAACTGCTCATTTTCGCTCGCAGCAGTCCCATTCTCAGCGTGTCTTCATAACGGTGCTCCTGAGCGCGCAGTCGAGTTTCCTGAGCAAGGCAGAGGTGTACTTTGCTCGCCTCCACTCCCTGCTTGATGATGTCACGAATTCTGGTCCGGAGGGGAAAGATATGGCAGACGAGTTCAGTCATTTGGCATTGCCCTGAATTCACCTAATGCAGATCAGCATGAACAGGTGTGCCGTCTCGACATTAAAATGCAGAGAGTTGTGGCCGATATTTGCAAGCTACCTAGTCTCTCGTTCCTCCTTCCCTCACTCTTTTCGGAACTCCGGTGTGCAGCTGCGGTGGGGACCTGTCGTCATCGTCAACGCAAGCAAGTATGGTTGTCGTCCCCTTCGATCGAGATCCCATTCATATTCCACTGAAGATCACACATGAGAATGTGCAACATCTCTCATTCATTGACCGAGCATGCAAAGAGGTTCGACATGGCGAAAGTTCTTATGCCAACTCTGGGATCAGATCGTTTCCCCCATCGTTGATTCCCTTATTCTCGTATCTGGTGGTGTCCCACCGCCGAATTCTGTGTGCTACCTTTGTACGCTGCCGGCCCGTTTCGGGAGGGTCAGCGGAATCTTCCTGTTCTCTTCGCTGCCTCTTCCTACACCCAACCCTCACTACCCTTACTCGTGCTAGACGACGTAATCCATTAGATCCTGCGGTTTACCGGAAGCGTTTCATTGCCATCATCGGCCAAGCCAATGCCGCTGGCAAGCGCGAACTGCTTTCTGTTTGCCGCAAAACTCAGCGTATCGACGACCTTGCTACATTCACTCGCATAGACGGGGAGGACTCTTGCACGTCTAAGGTCGTTGAAGAGCTCGACAATAACGAATGGGTCCACCTTGCATGCCATGGCCTCCCGGATCCCAAACAACCTTTCAGGTCGGCATTCGCTCTCCGCGATGGACGCTTTACGATCCAACGGATCATCGGGTACGAACTGCAAAGTTCCGAATTTGCCTACCTCTCCGCGTGCCATACGGTCGGCAATGCAGTTCATCGGGTTCCGTTCTGTGATCCACGATGTGGGCTGTAGACGATGACGAGACGAAGAAAATCACGCCGACATTTTATGACCATATGGTGGACGAGTCTGGTCGCCTAGACTAAGTATACTTGAGCAGCGTACGCGCTAAACATGACGTTGAGATCTGTGGATGCGCCACTCGATCAACGGGCTCTTTATGTCCGTCTCGGTGCTTAAATCTGGTACTGTCACACTGTCCTTGTTCGCTTTCCTTGCATCAAGTTCATACTCGCTATATGCACTGCTGTCGAATATGCTCTCCACGATTACTGTTCGCTTGCACTGCCAGTGGCACAACGAAACGGCGTGCGTTGTCCATATCACCCTGAGATGACATGTCTACCATCAAGAGGAGGCAGACTGATGGCCGGCCCAGATTCCTTCCAGATGCAGAAGCATTAACGAAATTGGCCGACCCAAGGTCATGGGATGTTGCCTCGTGCCTTGCCATAGGACGGGTACCTACCACCCCTAGGCCCAACCCGGCGCAGCACAGCGCATCGTACCTGGCAACGATGCGGTCATGGAACGTGTAGCTTAGCTAACATGCCTGCATGGAGCCTCGCCAGAGAAGAGTTGGGTCCGCACAGAAAGGGCGAGTTTCTCTCCCTCCTTATCCGCTGCCTGTCCTGTCGCTGTGAGGGCCTTGTCCTTATACCGCAAGGTAAAAAGCCACATTTTCGTATCTGTCACCATAGTCTGAATGCCGTTCACAGCGACCTCGACGATCCTCAACACGCACTTTGCCTACCAAAACCACTCCCCTTCCCTCCAACATCCAAACCAGTAGCACAAACGCCCAGTCGTCGCCATGTCCATGTTCGGTCTTTGGGGTAGTGGGCCCTCGACCCCGAAACGGCAGAGCACCCTCAAACCTCCACCTCTCACTCCTAAACTCACAACCGCCACGTCCCCCGAATACCCGCCTCCTGCGGCAACGGCAGCAGCAGCAGTGGCAGCAGTGGCACATGACGCACAGTGGGAACATGTCAAACGCGGACCGCCGTCGTCTTCTCCTGACCTCGACGACGAAACTGCGTTTGAGAGCCTCGGTTACAGCCAGGTGGTGCCGGACAGCCATGATCGCCCACGTGAGGCACCGCCACACCCGGTGCCACCACCACCCCCTTCTCGGTGGCAAGAAGAGATAGATTGGATGCGTCAACAGCTCGATGCGTCGGTCGCTGCGCAGCAAAAGGCAGAGAGCGAACGCGACCAGTGGGAACGGAAGGCGATGGAGCTGCGATCTGGTATCCGCCCGGAACGGGAGCGGGACAAGGATGGGTCCTCTAGTACCAGGAGCCGTCGTGAACGTGAACGGGACAAGGGGAAAGATCCCGGCGCGGCTACCTTCGTGACGGACGCACTCAAGGAAGAAAACGAGAAACTGAAGAGCATACTGCTGCAACAGACACAGCAGCTGGATGCTGCGAGGGAGGATGACAAACAGGCGCGGTCGCAGCTGCAGTCTGAGGCGGAAAATCTCAAGGGAGAGTTGGATTCCGCTCGTGGTGCGCACAGGGAGGAGGTGGCGACGTTGAAACTGAGCTTACAGGAACACGTTCGACGGATCGAGCACCTGACGGTCGACCGAGATCGCCTACGAAAAGAGAGGGATTCTGTTAGAGGGGATCTCGGTACGGAGATCGAGAAACTGAAGATGACGCGCGCAAAAGAGACCGAACAATTCAAAACAACACTCGAGGAAGTTAACCGTGACCGAATGCAGGCGCAGTCAGAATTACGTAAAATCAGAAAATCGCTCGACGCATATGCCCCCAAGTTGGATGAAAGCACTCGCGAGATTGATGGTCTTCGCCGTGAGCTTTCCAATGCAAAGGAATCAAGCCGGATGGCTGCAGAGCTCAAGCAGCGTCTGGACATTCAAAACAAGGAACTTCAAAGTGCACGAGGGGAATCGTCAGCGCTAAAGAAAGAATTCAATCAGCTCTTGACGCTTCTAGAGGACCGAACCTCGGAGCTCAAAGGCGCGCAGAGTTTCCTCACGACAGCTGATGCCTTTTCTGGCACTGAAGTTACCAGTACCCTTCAGAGGCTGAACGCGGAAGTGTTGCAAAGCACTGCATTCATGGCCGAGTCCATGGTTGAACTGTTCTTCCACGGGACGACGCCGCAAGTGTCAAAGACGGACGAACAATTGGCGGCGTGCAAACGGGCATCGGCGACGATCGGCGGCGCCATTGTCCATTTTCTTGGGACGAAGAAACACGAGGACGATCCCATTTTGATCCAGATTGCGTTCCAGGCGTACTTGACATATCGTCTGCGTTGGATCGCATGCGCTTGGATCATCGGCGGGGACGAGAACCACGACCGGTTCATCGACGCAATCTACCAAAGCGTGCACGGAAAGGGTAAGCGGTTGCTGCTGCACAGAGGTTACTCGACGGAGTGCTCACGCACATAACCAGAGGCACAGGCGATCGCGGGCCGCTGGCGCGCCCTCACGCGTGCACACGTCCCATCGACGCCACTCGACCAATCGCAGCTCGCATTCCAAATCGCGAACAAGGTAATCACCGGCCTCGCTGACATCCTTCTCACTACTGGATGCCCTGCACCAAAGTCGGACGTTACTTCCGCACTCACTTCCAAATTCGCCGAGAAGCTCTCTTTCTTGGTCTCGTTAGCTATGCGTGTGAACAAGATCATTGGCGAGGAAGTTACTTCGGGTGATTTCGAGGTGTTGGCAGTCCCCCCGGGTACTGCATTCGATATAATGACGATGGAGGACTCATACGATGATGGACGATCTGCAAAGGGGAAAGGGAGCAAGATCTCCAAGGTACTATGTGCGACGGACCTGGGTTTGAGGAAGAAGACACGAGTGGGGATGACTGGGGAGAAACAGTGGGAGATAAAGGTCCCGCTAAAGCCCAAGGTCGCACTCGAGTCGGTCGTTGAAATCATGGACGAGTGAGTAGCGTTGATGGCCCGAAACTCGTTCTTACAATGTACATGACTTTTCTTTACGCGTTCCTGCGCTGGTTCGTCCCGTTTTGCGATGTATTATAGGATAGTATCTGCGTGTAACATCCTCAGCCAGGAGACTGACGCTGTTGAGCCTGGTTGTACCGTCGGATATTGCCCACGGCGAAAACAACATCTCACTGCTGTGAGTAAATCTGGACATTCGAAGGTAATCTAACAAAATGCAGACTCGGTGCGAACGACTAGCGTCCACGAATACTACGGCCACAACTTGAAGCGATGTCTGAGAGGGCGGCTGCGTCAGTATCGTGTCCTGCAACATCGAGCTAGCCAGGACTCTGCAGAGTCGCGGAGCAGTTGTTACTGAAGCCTTCAACTAGTCCAGTACTTGGTACAAGTCAGGTTGGCTGAGAAAGAACGTGAAATGGGATGAATGCTTAGTCAGCCGCTGAATTACACTAAGCTGAAGGTTCTCGACATGCCTCTGCCAGTGCCAGTGGAACCGCACGCAGCCACTGAGGACGTCACATTCGATGATCGAGCGATTTCATACATAAACATGTGGAGTCCTAGTTGCCGAGCTACACCAGACGTGTCTGCCCCCAATTCATCTCCGGGAGGCACAGTTGCCTCCAGTCCTCTGCATGTGCAGAGTGATCAGTCTCTGCAGCTCGCAGTTGCATGACAGAGATGGAGGACATACGTGGAACTACCGCCGATTCTTGATGAGCCGCTTCGTCTGGTGCCTCTGCCATTACGACCGCAAATCCGCTAGACAACAGGGATCAGATCGATCAATACTGGAATCTGTTTGGTACATCGGAGTGAACATACTGGTTGAGATGCCAGTCAATGTGACTGCATGTGGAGAACGAAACGTAAGCCTGCGATCTTGTAGTACACAAAGGTAATCACTTCACCAGTGAAGGAACCAAGGTCCTGGATTGTCCGTGACGAAACGGATGGTTACATTATCTGTAGGGCTGGTGCCTATCGAGACGACGTCCCGCCGCACAGGGTCCGCAAAATTCGTCTCATTGCTACCCGCAACCCTGACGACATCGAAGGCGTGCTGACAAGAAGTTGAATTAACTAAAGATAAACGGAAGACAAAATGGACCACGTACGCCATGCAGATGTACGGGGTGCTGAAAAACGCGTTTCAAGTTAGCGTGGAACAACATTTCAGACGTGACACTCACAGGGCCGCCAGGAGCCGCGCTAGGGTGAGGAAAGCTTATTTCTACCACCTTATGAGGTGGAAGTGAATATACACTTCCGCGTGGCAGCAGTTCCCAAGCTAGTCTTGCTCCACTGAGAATCTGGAGAAGGACAGGGACAGGGGGGTTGGAGTAGGTCGCATTGCCCAACGTGAAGTAACGCTCTGGGGTGAAACCTGGAGTAAGCACCAAGTTTACATCCGCCTTGCCTATCTCGGGTATTCCGGGAGCGCCCGGATTGGTCAGCGGGTGAAGACTGCCCTCATCGAAGGAGAGCTCATACGAACCAGCATCCGAAGTTGGATCTTCGTCTGCTGCTCCTTCGTATCGGAGGATGGCCATGTTTTGACCGCCATCAAATGTGGCGTTAGGTACATTGCTCAAAGCACGAATCCAATAGTTCCCGACAGGCTGGTCTGCACTAACAACCACGGAATATCGTTGAGCGGCATGGATGGGTATTGCGTCGACATCTACCGGCTGAATTTCATTCCCATCGACCTCGATGACAGTCATTCGGTGACCGTCCAGTGTGAAGTTAAAGGAGGAATGACATGACGTGGAAACCAGACGGAAGCGATATCGCAACCCTCGCTGGACACTGATGACCGAGAGTGGAACCGATGGTCCGCCAGCATAGCGACCTCTACCATTGATCAGTGTCGAGTTTGCTTCCACCGCTCCAGCGACTTGTCCGAGTTGAATAGAGGGTGCATGATACCTAATCGAGATCAGTACAAGCACTTATAAGCAACACGAAATACTCACCAGTCTGAGAGCGTGATAACGGTACTTTCTGTACGGATTGTTTGAGTTACAAAAGACGGCGTGAACAGGAGATCGATGGAAGCCCACCATCATCGACATCGTACAAATTGGCCAGAGGGTCGTCAGGATCATATATCACCAGCGGCCCTCGAAGTCCGTCACAATATTGATTCGAATAGTGTGAGTGGTACCAGTATGTTCCAGTCTGACCCGCAGCGTTGAATATCTGCACGAATGTTTCTTGCTGTCGAAGCGGGCACTGAGTAACATATGAAATACCGTCAGCCCAGTTGGACCTGTGCTGAAACATCCCATGAAAATGCTTTGAGGTATATGAGGATATGGTTCGCGCATTTTGATTTCAATGCATAATTACTTACAACACTGGTTTCCAGTGGCATGGTATTGTCTGTGAGTTCGTTGACGACTCGAATAGCAAACTGATCATTCTAAAAAGGTGTAAGAACGTCTACATAGATATTGTCATAATTCTCACTTTGCTGGCTTGGATCAACGGTGCAGGGAATACACCATTGACAAGAGTGGCTCTACGGATTGTTATAGGTGTATTAGGAAGCAATAATCAACATGAGCTCACGATCGGTTGTAGCCATCTGGCGCGATTAGATCGTTCATGATATGGAGTACGGCCACAGGACCAAGCACAGAGGCATTTGATCGTACAGCAGTGGGTGCTGGTCCTATGTTAGAGTCCAGAAATTTCGATATAGACAACGCATGAGCGACGAAGAATGGCGAGAACGCAAGGGACAGGAGAAACATCTCAAAAGTCACAGGAACAACGGTGTGCGTCCCTCAAAACCCTCGGACTGGTTTTAAATGCATCCGAGCACATCAGAATTTGGAATGATGATTCCATGCGCTGTACCAGTACCAGGGTGGATGGCTTCGCCACTTGTTGTTGGTTCCAATTCCCCACACGTGTATGCAGCGCTGATGTCGCCCCAACATGTTTACGTACCGGCTTGAAGCTGTGCGGGGAGTCAGTTTTATGGACTTTTTGGAATCTCATCACTTACAGGTCCAGTATAATAAGGGTATTCAAAATATAGGGAGAGAAATCGAACCACTCGCGACTAAAGTGACTCAGTAGAAATTTACCGTGATTAACCAACCGATGGCGGCTTAGACAAGCAATCGAGTGTAGCCACAGCACCCGGGCGATGTTTGTTTATACTGGTGACTCACGAGAGTTGTGAATACCGCAACAAGGACAGGTAAGATCGCGTGCGTAAAGGTCCCACGGTGTAGTGGAGATGCATGGTAGAAGTCTCCGTTACCTAAAGCAAGCCATCTTGGTAGCCATACAACAATATTGAAACAAATAAGCTCACAAACGTTTGAAAGGCAACCGAAGAATCTGAGCAGCGTTTCCGAGCACAGTAGGTAAGAAGGTCCTTCACTTTCGATGCAGAGCAGCGGTGAATGGAAGGAAACGTAACGTGGCAACTTCTTTGACGAAGGTGTCGACTATCCTGATAAGCAGCGAGCATTGATCAAGTCAGTGATCTGTGGCAGCCATGGCTCGCCACAGGACGAACGCCAGGTGAAAATTGCAGCAGGACTAAAATTTGGTTGCCAATTCAAGTCGGGAACATTACACAAGTTGGAAAGAGCAAACGGACCTGATGCTCGAGGAGGTAAATGACAGCTTAAACCATTGAGATTTCCAAGATCCACTTTGATTCCGCGGGACCTTGTAGATCTCGACTGCTCCTTAGAAATATGGTTGAAGACAGTCATGTCACCACCGCGTACCTGTGGCCCGCTAGGCATCTTCGCCATGTATTTGTCACCCGCCATTTCGTGCTGTGAGCTTATCGTCCATCCGGGTTCAGTGCTCACTAGAGCGAGACCTTTGCATCATCCACGTGGATGTCATGATAGAGATGCTGCAAGCGCTTGCATGCTAGCAGGAGAGGATTGATCACCAGACTGAAGAGTAGTCAGCCACTCTCGCGTCGTAGCTGTCCTCGAATCCCCAAATTTACAAGGGAAATGCAGACTTTCCCGTCACCCCTGTTCACCATTACAACGCTTACCTGACGAAGCGGCTGGTCATGCTGAAAATGTGTGGGGACAGGCGATATGACATGCGTGGACTCACAAAGCTTCTGCGCATTGCGGGGTCAGGAAAAAGTTCTTACAGCCTCTCTAGTCACTCGGAAACCATAAGTGTATTCCCCCACACCTGCAGATGATACTCTCAGTGCCTTGCATGCTCAGGGCTGTTCGAATCCACTAATCTACCTCATGGATGACATAGATGAATAGTATCACCTCTGTTAGATCCATCAAACTACAACACATATTTGGGATGAATATGCATATATTAGGGGGTATGATGGAGGTTGGATATGCAGGCGTGTTGCCTCTATCACTCATTTGGACAGAGATCGTGCCAGTCCTCTACAGGGGAGCGATCAGTGTCTATCTTTTTCTATTGCGTAACAATGCCACAACTTACGTGGAATGACTGAAGATTCCTCATAAGCCGTTTGGTTCGGTGCTACAGCCATCACGGCAGCGAATCCACTGGACATGGGGATTAGTTTCGAAATCATGTCAGTCTATTGAGGCTAACTTACTGGGTGACATGGTAGTTGATGTGGCTATGAATGCGTGCATAAAATCATGATCGCATGACACTTGAGAAAACCACTCACCAGTGAAGGATCCATGGTCCTGCATTGTCTGTGACAAAACGGATAGTCACGTTGTCCATAGATCTGGAACCGATCGAGACAACATCACGTCGGACAGGATTTACAAAATTTGTCTCATTGCTACCCGCGACCCTGACGACATCGAATGCATACTGTCAAATAGCTTAGTGGAAGACAAACAGAAGGTGCAACAAACCACATACGCCGTGCAGATGGACAGGGTGCTAACATTTCCAAAATCAGTATGGGAACAACATTTCGCCAACACGGTACTTACAGGGCCACCCACAGCCTCATCAGGGCGAGGGAAGCTTATTTCTATCACCTTGTTTGCGGGGAGTACATAGACACTTCCATGTGGTAGCAGTTCCCAAGCCTGCCTTGCTCCGCTAAGAATTTGAAGAAGCACAGGGACAGGGGGATTAGTGTAGGTCGCATTGCCCAGTGTAAAGTAACCCTCCGGAAGGAAGACCGGGGGAAGAGCAATGTTCACATCTGCCTTTCCGATCTCGGGTATTCCGGGAGCGCCCGGATTGATCAGTGGGTGAAGACTCCCCTCATCGAAGCATAGCTCATACGGGCCAGCATCCGATGTCGGATCTTCATCTGCTGCTCCTTTGTACCGGAGAATGGCCATGTTTTGACCACCATCGAATGTGGAATTGGGTAGACTGCTCAAAGCACGAATCCAATAGTTCCCGACAGGCTTGTCTGCTGTAACAACCACGGAGTAGCGTTGACCAGGATGAATGGGTATTGAATCGACATTTACGGGCCAGACTTCCTTCCCATCTGCCTCGATGATAGTCATGCGGTGACCATCAATTGTGAAGTTGAAGGAAGCTTCGCAAGACATGGCAACGATGCGGAAGCGATATCGCAAACCTTGCCGGACATTGGTAACTGAGAATGGAACTTGTGGACCACCAGGGTAGTGACCCTTGCCGTTCACCAGAGTCGAGTTCGGAAATCCAAAGACTTTGCTGAGGACATCGGGCGAGTGATACCTAAATTTAAATCAGCACAACGTTTCTGTTCAACACGGGATGCCCACCAGTCTCCAAGAGTAATAACAGTATTTTCTATTTGGGTTCCGGATTATCAATCTGCTCATCGACACAAAATTAATGGAACCTCACCATCATCGACATCATATAATTCTGCTAATGGGTCCTCATCATCATATATAACCAACGGGCCTTGAACTCCTTCACAACGCTGACTTGCATAATGTGAGTGATACCAGTATGTACCAGTTTGACCGATGGGAGTGAATTTCTGCAGAAATTTTTCCTTCGGACGAATTGAGCACTGAGTGACGGATGCAGTACCATCCGCCCAGTTGGATTTGTGCTGGAAAAATCCGTGGAAATGCTTCAGGAGGTAATGAGTACGTGGTTCTGGATATTTAATGTTAGGTCCCTACAATGCTAGTTTCTAGATCAATGCTACCATCGGTAAGTTCATTCACCACTTGAATAGCAAACTCGTCGTCCTACAAAGGTAGAAGTAAGCACATCCAGATATTGTCGCTATTCTCACCTTTTTCGCCTGGATCAACGGCCCAGGGTATACACCATTGATGAGAGCCGCTCTGTGTATTTTATTTAAGTGACGCATACGATGATGCTACGAATCAACTCACGTTCGGTTGTACCCATCTGGCGCAATGAAGCCGTTTGCGAGACAAAGTTGGCTTACTGGACCGAGCACAGGGGCATTTGCTGGCTCAGAGCAGTTTTTATCCAGGTCCCGACCATATGCGTCAGATAGGGAGAGAAGTGAAAACGTGAAAACAAGGAAGAACAGCGGCATCCCGAGAGTCGGTTAGTGTGCGCTACTGCGTCTTCATGGTATTTCTCTTATATATATGTTCCACATTACCGACTTGCTTCGCTGCCAGGCTCTGTGCTGATCGACAGCTTGACACCGCATAGTGAAACACGCCGTAAAAGCCCTTTGGAAGCGCATACACCTAGCAGAAACAGGCACTCTTCGCTATGCCGGGATCCCAAACCAAGTGAGCCTTTCCGTCACCGAGCAACCCTGTAACATCTGGATTTCCC
>JBBPLW010000130.1:0-39816 GCA_038089995.1 Tylopilus balloui
AGCTCTTCGTTCTTGTCGCACGCAAAGTAGGCTTCAACGACGGCTTGCTTGGGGAAGCCGAGCGCTTCGAGCTACGGCCGAGTCAGCAACACGCTTTGCACAGCATAAAAGACTCACACGCTCGATGGCCTCCCGCTCTGCCTCCGTGATGACCCGCCCACCGTTCCCGGTCGCGGCAGTTCCGCCGTCCTGGCCCATCCCGTCCAGGAACTGCAGCATCAGATCCGGATTCTGCGTAAATAGCTGGCCGAGCTCAGGGTTGTCTTGAGCAAGCTGCTGAGCAAAGAGCTGCCTCATCTCGGGGTTCTGGGTCATGAGCTGCCGGAACTGGGCCATTTGAACCCTGCTTGGCTGTGCGGCGTTGCCCAAACCACTGGTCCCTGCGCTTGGTATCCCTCCTCCAAGCATGCTTCCTTGTTGTGACCCTGCTGTGGACGTGGTGGCGGAGGAAGGTGCGGACGAGTGCAGGGGTTGATATTTGAACGTGGACTGAGTGGCGGCGTCAGACGAAAATCCAGCACCAGGTGTAGATGCCGATGCAGACGAGTGCAGGGGTTGATATTTGAACGTGGACTGAGAGGCAGCGTCAGACGAAAATCCAGTACCGGTTGTGGATGCCGACGCAGACGAGTGCAGGGGTTGATATTTGAACGTGGACTGAGTGGCGGCGTCAGACGAAAATCCTGCACCGGGTGTAGATGCCGACGCAGACGAGTGCGGGGGTTGATATTTGAACGTGGACTGAGAGGCAGCGTCAGACGTAAATCCTGCACCGGGTGTGGATGCCGACGCAGACGAGTGCAGGGGCTGATATTTGAACGTGGACTGAGTGGCGGCGTCAGACGTAAATCCTGCACCGGGTGTAGATGCCGATGCGGACGAGTGCAGGGGTTGATATTTGAACGTGGACTGAGTGGCGTCAGACGTAAATCCTGCACCGGGTGTGGATGCCGACGCAGACGAGTGCAGGGGTTGATATTTGAACGTGGACTGAGTGGCGTCAGACGTAAATCCTGCACCGGGTGTGGATGCCGACGCAGACGAGTGCAGGGGTTGATATTTGAACGTGGATGCAGTTGTGACCGGCGGGATGGGCGTCGTGGATGTGGTATCAGGATCAAATAGGGATGGTGACATAGGAGCAGTTGTAGTTGGTGGGTCACCGTCAGACGCAGACGGTGTTTCAGAGGCCGGTGCGGATGTGGATGCGGATAAAGGCATTAATGGCCTATACTTGAATGGGGGTCCAGTCGCAACTGGCGGGATGGGCCCAAAGGACGACATCAATTCAAGGTCAAACGCAGTTGGCTCATACGGGACTTTCAACGTGTCGGACGTAGTTTCGGAAACAATGTCCAGCACAGACATATCGAAATCGTATTTTTCTGGATGATCAAAGTATTCTTCGACCTCTATTTCGGCAGGCACAGGGAGCGGTGGTTCGGGCTATAGCCGAAAAACTGGTTAGAGGAAGGAAATCGGGCAGGATGGCCATCCCACCTCAGATATCGTGAGGACTAAGAAGCCCTTTTCGCTAATTCCGCACGATTCCAATGTCTTATCGTTGTCAACGTTGTCGGCTGTATTTGATGAGCGCGTAAGAGAACGTTGGGGAATGATGAAGATAAGAGCGCACCACAAAAAAGGACGTTTTGGCAGTCGATATCATAGCCGTGAGACTCATTGATCTTTACTTTGAGATCGCGGATGGTGTCTGAAGGCTCGGCGTCGACCTAGAGCAGCGTTGAGCCAGGTAGGGTTCCGACAAGGAGAGACGACGGACCTGAAAGTCTGCGTCGGGCTTCAGGTAAATCCTGAAGTTCAGCTTCATGGTGGTCAAGAAGAAGAGGGCACACACAGGATCTGAGCTGGAACGCGCTATATAAGTGCCACTGGACGATCCTGTATCTCGCCAGGCACAGCATTGCCCGGAACTTTGCGGGAAGGCGATGGTGCCTCAACAGGATGGAGCATTGCGGTCGGTCTAGGCTACAACCACAGCACGTTTCTGCGCTAGAACGAACTGGTCGTGCTACATCACCCTCTGCAGCTTTCCAGCGGCCCACCCGCAAGTCACCGCTCCCAATTACAACCAAACACGAAGAGTACCCAGGCGACTCGAACTACATTGTAGAAGCTTGACCTTACTCTCCCACTCTGGTCTCATGAACTTGAGGTATCCGTGCCCGTCGCCGTTATTATTTACGATGATGGCAGGTCGGGGATGCTGGAACAATCATTGTGTTAGTCCGAATGCCATTGACGAGTCCACATAGGGTGTGCAATTCATTTGGCGCAAAACGTGCTGGAAGTCCTTGGCCTCGAAAGTGCCCATGTCGTCTTCGTTCTGGGACTGTCGCCTTCGTTTTCGACGTGAGTCGGTCGTGAAACGGGACTCGGATTGTGAATCGGATGGAATCAAGGCTGGCTGACGTATGTAATTGCAAAAAGCTGTGGCTCTACGGTCGTCTGAAGTAACTGCACTCACGCAGGAGCACAACGCGGTACACATGGACATCAAACCACAGAACGTCCTCATCCTTTACGAAGGCAGGCGTCCACCGATAATCGACTTTAGCGTGTCTATTTGTCTTCACAGACCCAACGCAACGTACAAGGGGGTCTCTGGTACTCAGGCCAAGGTCACACGGCTCCTAAATTTCTCGGGGAAAAGTTTCAGGCCACTTTCTCGCTGAATTGCACAGCTGCGGAAGAACGTTGGAGGAACTCTGTTGGTGCTGCAGTACTTCGGCAGACTGCATGGAGCTCCTCAAAATAGCAAGACAGCTCATGAGCCGGGGTCTGGAGGCGCACGGTGCGTCGGATGACCTCTGTACGGAAAGGAGAGGACAACGCCGTGTCTTCCACACCACGGTCAGTCAAGTTCTCGTACGCTTTGTGGCGCAACACACTGATGGCTGTTTAGATATTTACCGTCAGCATCCCTTCTCTGTACCTAAAGGAAAGAGACTGTATTCCCTGCAGCCTTTTCGCCGCACTTCTCTTTCCCTCCACAATGACATGTTCATCAAGCGGTCGTAACGTGCGCAGGTGGCTGCGCGATTGCAGGATATTTGATGATGACGAGTCTATTGCCTTCCAGTGTCGGCTCGTGCTGCAAAAGGCTCCGAGCCTCGAACGGATTGTGAACGAGCAAGTAACTTCGGTGTAGGGCAGCCTGAGTGCATCGTGACCGTACCAAGGGGAAACGAGACTAGAAGCTTCGATGACGATGACAAAGGTTTCATCATCTCGCTGCCAAGTTCACCCGAGGCTCATGTCTCTTGCGCTCTGATACTGCCCGCGCGTCTCGTTCGGAGCTTAAATTACTTCAAGATTAACGACAGTGCTTGAGCCCTGATGTGGCTAGCTAGCTTACGCTCCAGTCACAGTCCTGTCCTCGCCGAGTGCGAGAGCGTGATGATGTTGGTTTCTCTGGAGAGTGCTCGTCCTGCGTCCAGAGATTTTTGTGGATCGACTGGGTGAGTTAAAATGTTGGAACTTTTTTGCCGCGGTGGCAAGGACTTATAATACATTGTGAACATCTACATAGGGGTTAGCATGCCTTATAAGGTCGTTGGGGGGTCGTAAGCCAGCGGCATTATCATTGTGTAAGAAAAGTTGCGACATTTTTTTAACAAGCCGATTTCAATTGCCAGCTGCCGACTCAGAGGCAACGATGACCCAGCCGATCAGCGGAGGCGTAAATCCTCTGCTATTACTCACTACCAACCCTTTGCTGACTGTATCGTCTGGCTCGAGTAATCCGTCATGACGCACACGGCTCAACGATGAAGCCATACGGTATAAATTTTCGAGGAAACGCTCCAACGTGCATATCGCACCCATGGAAGTCTATTGACTCCCAGGTTCTTTATACTCGTTGACTCAGTGGAGTACCCCACTTCTTCATCTTCCAATCCTCTTTGCTCAGCTTGTTACTGAAGGGGGTGCTATGAATCTCTTGCAAAACCAGAGTCAGAGAGATGGGTTTGGCCCGAACGAATCACACGACGACGCTGGAAAGCAGGGTAATTCTGCCAGTCTCTCTGCTCTGGGCTTGCAGACCCTTCGTGATCATGACGTAAATGACCTTTCGGGCGGTCAAGATCCAGAAAAGAATGTGATAAAGCTCAGCGGAAAATATGCCAAGTATGTGGGCGAGCCACCAGACGGAGGCTTCAAGGCGTGGAGCGTTGTCCTTGGGTGCGTGGGCTACCCTGCTTTCACGCAGAGTGCTGTGTTTTGATAGCAACGATCGTCGGTGGCGCATGCAGGACCAGCGCAATGTCATGTGCGACGTTCGTGCTCTTTCGTTTCGACTTATTGTTGTCCGTCTGACCCCATATTTTTTTTTGACGATGAACAGGCTCGGATATGTAAACGCGTGGGGGGTGAGTGCATGATGTATTATGGAATGGTTATCCAGACTGATGTGTGGATAGATCTTTCAGGCATATTACGAAGAGGTGATACTTCGCAATGACACCCCATCGGATATGTAAGGCTCTCCCTTCGTTCGCTAGTCATCCATCGTCATTGATGTCGTTCGCAGTGCATGGATCGGTTCTGTGCAGGTAGGTTGACATACATTTTCCGTGAGATGAAAACCGTTGCTGATGATCAAATTCACCGCACTGGCGCTACAAGTATGCTCTTGTCTTCCTCCCCGGACTCGTCATCGGACGATTATTCGACATAGGATACTACAAGATACCATACTTCTTTGGTAGCTGTCTCATAATCGTTTGCACCTTCCTCATCGCAGAGTGCAAGGTATATTGGCAGTTTTTCTTGGCGCAGGGACTAGGCGTCGGAGTGAGTTTTGCCCCTGTGCCTCGCATGTGTGCTCCTACTCATTCGTGCTGTGATGCTGCTGTCGAACAGTTAGGATGCGGTATACTATTTGGATCGGCATATGGGGTTGTGTCACATTGGTTTTCGAAACGAAGGGGCCAAGCGCTGGGTGTCACCGCTATTGGGGCATCGGTTGGGGGGACGATATTCCCGATCGCAGCACAAAATTTGATAACTGAAGTGGGGTATGTGTAACGTTAATCTCTCTCTTGACGTGAGGCTCATTTTCGACGCACCAGATTCAAGTGGACGGTGCGCATCTTTGGGTTCATACTAATCGCTTTACTTGGTGTAGCAAATATCGTGAGTTCTCGCACCTAAGCATTTCATCTCGTGACTGATTAGATGGTGCATGACAGACGTTGGATAGACGGCTCCCTCCCGTAAACGTGAAAGGTGGCTTGTTTGACTGGGCCGCACTCAAGAATCCAGCATATGCTGTTTATTGCGTTACGGGTCTAACTACCTTTCTTGGGTTGTATACCGGTACGTTTAGCGTTTTCGATTTCCGCTTCTTCCCGAGTCGATGGACGTGGTCGAACGTGGCGTGACTAACGTGCATCGTATAGCGTTGACTTACATACCTGTCACCGCCGTTCAAGTAGGCGTCTCGACTGATTTTGCATTCTACCTCATCGCCATCGCGAATGGCTGCTCTGCGTTTGGGCGCATCGCGGCCGGACTGCTTGCGGATCGACTTGGTGAGTGTTGTCCTGCAAGCAGGCACATCCACCGTCGACTCTGGCACTGACGACGCATGGACAGGCGCGATTAATATCATGTGTCCATTTCTTCTCGTAGCCGCCGCTATGACGTTTGTGTGGCCGTTCGCGACAAGCAAAGGCGCGCTCATTGCGATCTCTGTGATATATGGGTGCGCTAGATCAACATTATCGATGGTCCGTCGCAAACGCTAAGCTAATTTGTCTCTGACAGCATTTCGTGTGGGACCTTCGTGGCTCTCGTTTCGGTGCCCGCCTTGTCCATGGGCGCGCTCGGCGACGTCGGCCGACGTACAGGGCTGCTCTTGAGTTTTGCTGCGCTCGGCGCGCTCGGCGGACCGCCAATATCTGGGGCCATCAACACCGCTACAGGTGGCTTCGAGGACGTGGGATGGTTCGCAGGTGAGTGTGCCCCGAGTCCCTCTAGCTCCAACACCCTTCTTATGATGGATCAGGCGGCATCCTGCTACTCTCGGTGATCTTGCTGCTGCTGACACGGCATCTTCATCTCGGCAAGTTTTCGGGCAAGTTCTGATTGACCTCTCTCCTCTACCTAATATATCCATTGATCTTGGAATAATGACGTGTGCGGTATGCAATGCGCGGGCGAGGGCACGTCCGCCGCAAAATAGATTGCGTGTAGGGAGGATCGCACAGCGGGGGCAGTCCGTATGTAATATATAATTCATGACTTTTGATGTCGCTAGAGCCTAGTCAAAAAAAAAAACATGCTTTGCAATTCCTACCGGACTTGGATAAGAGCATTGGCAGAGCACTTCCACCAGTAGCGAATGCGGGATTTCTGAACCAAGCAAAGGAAGTTTTCTTTGATAAAATGGCCATGCGCTTGCGCAATGCCAGAGTGCATCTGCCCATCTACGTTCTGTGAGGGGTTGTCACCAATATCTAGATATTATAAACTCTTAGTCGTTTCCACGCCAGGCCACCCGAAAAAGATCGAGACGCAAGCGTCCAGAGCTTGCTCATTGATCAAGGTCAAAATAAGATGTCAATGTGCCAGAGTTCCACATATCAGAAAAAATCTACAAGGTGAGCAGTACAGGTGCATAAAGATCGACTGTTGTTCCTACATACGGATTAAGATATGCACAAGAAAAACCTCTGTCAACGAACGACAAAGGTGCCACATTTCGTCTAAAGTGTTTGGAGAATCAACCCCCTTTCTTCAAGAGAACCGTGACGGACCCAAAGGCGCGGGGATCAAGCAAGATGCTTGCCGATGTGAACCTTTCCCTGTAGCGGCAGCCCCTTGAGCTGGAACCCGACCTCTTTTCCGTCCCCATCATGGAAAGGCAGGCCGTGAATGTCAATGCCAACGTCGACAGTACCTTGTAGGCCAGCCGTCGCGCCGTGTGAACCAAAAAGGATCTACGACACACCATGGATGAGTCTTGTACAAAAGAAACAAAAATGAAAACGCCAAGGGACGTACCTTGCTCACGAAATCGCTAAACTCCTGCTCTCTCCCCGGTATGACCTGAACGGGCACATCGACGATCGATGCCGTCACAGAGAAGACAGATCCTTCGTCATCCGCGCCATCATAAATACTCGTCGCATCTAACCAATCGTCGGGTTGTATGTGACCGAACGCACGGGGGGGAGAAGGCCGTGGGAGGCGACTCGGAACATTTCCAAGAGCACCCAGAGAGGAAAGCAACTCGTCTGTGTCCCCGTCATATACAAGGATGTCGGGCATTATACGCCTGACATCCATTTGGAAGTTCATGCCCTTCGGGAGCACGATCAAACCAAAGACCTCTCCGCTCGCTAAGAATTCGGTCCCATAAGGTTTTATTTTCATATTGCGAATCGTCACGTTGCGCAGAACCTTGGGCTTTGTGGCTGGCGAGGGAAAATCTGTTTTGATGACAAGAGATGGAAATAATGGGGAGGTGATGGATATTGGGTTGGGTTGGAGAGACAGATAGCGAGAGGCGAACGAGGACACAGCCTCGATAGCAGTGGATGGTAGCGGAAGGACTCTACCAGAGATAATGAGCGTCACGTTAGGATGAGTGAGTGAAAAGGGTTTTGTTTCAGCAGAAGCAATAGGGATATAGGTATCTTGATCTCTAGTTGGGAGCGATACGACAAAGGGCAGTGGGGGGACGGTCATATTAAAGTCAGGTGGTGCAGGGTCGATGATAGAAGCACGAGCGTTCAATTGAATTTCCTTGTCCGTAGAGGAGATGTCGAATGATTGGACTGAAATCAGCTGAGAGAATGATGGTAACGGGTTGTTCTCGCCGGGCTCTGGTAAACCTGGGATAGGAGGGACTGGAAAAACTTGCGTTTAGAACGGAAAAACAGATGGGATATAGAAACTCTTACTTGGCAACGATTGTCGGATTTCAAGGTTACGGAGATTAGAGCTGATGATACTCTTCCATCCTTTGCGACCTGGACCTCCACCCCACACTGCAAGTTCGGGAATAGACACCCGGAGTGATGCAGCTCCATGGCGCCATGAATCTTCCAAAAACTGGAGAAGATCCGAGGAATTATCCGTTGGGCGTACGAAGAGAGGTATGGAAACTGGTGTCAACCATGATGAATCAAGGGGGGGATTAGTGCTGATAGGCAATTCCACCGGCTGCGTCGAGACATTGGCGAGCAAAGCTCGGTCTGAATAAACATGGACCGTGGCGACGCTGGCTGACACGGTACCGAGGAAGCGAACGGCTAGACGGCCAACAGATTTCCACAAGCTGCTTATGGTTCCTTTATCGCCGGCGTTTACGCCAATGATGGACCCAGCGTCAACACCCACTCTGGCATCTACCCTTAGCCAAAGCCCGCCGTCTGTGGCATTGACAACGTCTACTTTGTCTGGTCCCTGGAAGCTTAGACCATGCGCGAGTACGTCATCTGGTGAGAGATAGTAAAGTCGGGCTGCATAGGAGTATGCTAGGAGCGCCAGAGCGAGGAAGACGACCAGAGAGAGGAAGAGGGCGCATGCGAAAACGAATATCAGTCTCTTCCAGAGTCGTCGCCGCGCTACGGAGCTGCTCTCGAGGTTGACTTCGTCTTCGTCTGCGCTAACTTGACTGGACCCAGCCTCGAGAAGCGGTGTCGTCTCCGTCGCTTCGCGCGGTCCGCGTTTCCCCTTGCCCTTTGTGTAAAGCTGTTGATCCTCGAGGACCGCTGCCATGATGGTCGTAGAAGTGGAGAGAGAATCGTCGCCAAACTGCCCAGCCTCGCCGAGTGTGAGTGCTGTCGATGGCTGTGCGATCAAACGTGGTTGCCACTCTGAGGTTCCTCCCCTAACTCGACCCAAAACACGCAGCTCAGGCTCTACTTTACGGATCCGTTTCGCGCTCACAACGAACACAGCGGCAAGTGAAAAACCAGCTCTCCTCCAGTTCTCGCCTCCTTTGGTCCACTGGCGAGTCCGTCTCGATATAACTGATGCACAGCTCCTCCCCGGCTTCGACTCTCCGGGTGGTCTCGAAACAAAGTGCCCGTCCCACTCTTTTCTTTCGCACGTTCGGCATGCAACCTACGATCGTCCGTGTCAGTCCTGTCCAGATCGCACAGCGGCGGACCCACTGTGATTGAAATAGCTCGCGCTGACCCACATTCCCCATCCCATCATCCCGTCTCCCCGGTCACCATCCCAAATCCCGAAAGCATTCCCAGCGTCACGAGCGAGCACTTCCCGGACGATAGACGTGTATTCTCGGAGATACCGTGGAAGCGCATTCGACAGGAAGACCAAGATACGCAGGTATGCAGTGAGCATGTACGGTCGCGTCCAGATATTGGACAGTTCGTTCGTCTGGAGTCGGAGCAACTGCAGCCAGGACTCCGTCCGGTTACACGCCGTTGGCAACGTCGCTTCGCCAGATGAAACTTTGTCTAGACGTTCGTCGCAGTATCGGCGCACTATTGCAGCCGCGAGCGAACGTGCGATCTCGAGTTCCATATCCTCTATATGGAGCGTAGAGCAGAAATGGGCAAGCCGTGTCTTGGAAGCCATGAGCACCTCTGTACGCTCCCAGGCCGCATCAATAATTTCTTGGGTGATCGACTCAGACCCGTCTCCGGACTCGAAAGTGGGGAGGATCGATCGAACCTTGACCTGCTCCTCCAGGGATTTGAATCGCTTCCGAGTCGCAGCCTGACCCTTGGTCAGGAGTGCATCTACCTGCATCAACAAGGCGGACGCATCGTCGTGCTCCCAGCTGTCTTTGCAGCCTTCACTACAAAACCGAGCAGTCGCTGCGCCCGGTCGACTCCACTTGATGCTCCAGGTGCGAGAAGACCCGACGGTGGATGGCGCATTGTCGCTTGCAGAATATGCAAAACAGCGGGCACAGACTTCTTTCCGGTAGTCCTTGTAGATAACGTAGGCGAAAGGTGCCTTGCACGAATGTATCTGTGTCCCGGGAGCGATATCGGAGGTGGCGAACAAGGAACGTCCTCCATGAGTGGTAGCTCGGAGCTCGAAGTACGAGGATCCACCGAACATCGAGTGTTCCGGACTGTTGGTCAAGGAAGAGGGCATGTGTGCGGATGTCCAACTTATCGGCGACTTTGATGAGATCGGTGAGAGCATCGATTCCTCGAGTCTTCTCATGACAACGGCTACAAATTATAATACAGGCAATCAAACAGAAGACAGGATAGAAAAAAACGATACAAGTAGTACGCGATATCACTGTTCGCCAGTCAGCACTACATCTGGTCCATCGCCTGTCCTATCTCCTGCACGAACCTGTCCTGCATCTTCCGACGCAACTTCCATCTCCTCTACCAAATCCGGTAGCTCGAAATCAACCAACATATCCCTCAGGTCAAACCTGCCAATCTTCTCTGCCCACTCCACAAACTTGTCCTTTTCTTCACCCTCTGCAAGGTCTCGGCGCCGGAGCAAGTACCGCTTGAGCATCCACGGAGGGCCAAACCGAACGAGGACACCGAGAGCCAGCTCCTTCTCCTCGACGACCCACTGATACGGCGAGCCCCCGGTGTGGTCATGTAGCGCCTGGAGCACTTCGCGGAACTTGGCCGGTTTCTCGGGCACGTGCTTCTCCAAGAGAACCAACAAATCAATGGCATCGTCGTCTTCCTGGGTGTAGTGGCGAAGATGCTCAAACCCGCCCTCAAAGACATACATTAACATGGGACAGCTGTCGACGATGGAGTAGCGTCTGGAAATGTCGAACATGAACGCTTGCTTGTAGGACTTCTTGATCGCCATTTCGATACCGTCCGTCATGATATATGTAATCGAGCGCAAGGCGAGGTCCCTGTGTATGTCATGCGCGTCGAAGAAGTATTTCGAGAATTGCTCGTCCTCAGGAGGTGGTTGGGTAAGGAAAGTCTACAAGAAGGATGCGTGAGATCGCACCTCGTCAGGCCAAATCGATGTCCCTTACCCGTACGGTCGGATGACCGAGGCCAAGCCTTGCCGTGCGGCCGTCGATCTTGACGAGATTTCCGCAAAGCATCAACATATCCTCTGGGGTCACGACAGTCAAGTCATCATTCAACCTAAGCGGTGGAGTATGTCCTAGCTCAATCTGGACGGCCTCGATGATTTGAGATAGCGACAATGGACGGAGTGCACCTCCCAACCATCGTACCACCATCGAGACGATCAGTTGTACATCTTCGCTCCTTTTGTTGACCCTGCGAAGGAGGTTGTAATGGATAGTCTCGAGGTCCGTCGGAGCTTCACGAATCATGATGTTTACCTGCGCAACGGACCGACAGACTTCCAGAGAATCAACAATACACTGTGCATGCCAGAAGCTAATGGAACATAGTGAACAGCTAGCGGGTGCTGGCTCGCAGGGAGTGACACTCACGACCCTTCAGCGCACTTGGTCACGGCGTCCAACACTTCGATCTTCTTATGGTGGGGAATTGCGTGGAGCCTAGAATGGTCCATCATCCGTTTCATCAACCATTCACGCATGTCTGCGTTCGTGTACACTATATAATCCTCCAGGTTGACGGTAGGTCGGCCTCGATATTTAGCGAGAATGTCTGGTTCTGGCCTACTTGCGACCAAAACTCGAACATTCGGCTCCTTCATGGCTCTCTCTAGAAATGCCATCACCGCTGGGACGTCATCACATTCGTTAAGACCATCGACAAAGATGACTTTCTTCTCATGCGACCGCATGGCATGCAAAACAAGATCTTCCAAGGCCTCTAGATCTGTGGGCGGCGGAAGACCATCCAGATGTCGCTGGGAAAGATCAGGAAAGGTGACTGCGAGGTCCGGCTCCGGGACTTGCAGGAACTGAACAAAGAACGACTTGAGGACGGTCGAAGTCTTCAAGGAACGCGTGTCGCGGAAATCGAAGAAGTGAAACGCGGGAAAGAATTCGGGGAGAACATGTGATGGTTCGTCGATTTCTCGCTTATATCCATCCCGCTTTTCTTGTTCCTCGATCTTCTCCAATAGTTCCTTGAATATCTGATCGACTATTGCGGCACTGCAAGACATCAAGTTGGTCACGAGGAGAACTTTGATAGACGTACAGAATGACGGATTTGCCAGAAGCAGCTGTGTTATAGTGAGAGATCGGGTCACGTCAAGAAAAGAAATACAACATACCTTTGCCACGAATCCAAAGGAACCCTTCTTCGGCGGACCGCCATTCATGGTAGCGTTTACAAACGTCTGCGTTGAAAATCCATTTGCATGTTCCTTCATGCCTTTCCCGTGACATGAATTCTTGCCTATCGGTTACATCGATGAAGCATAGCCAGTCGATGATGTCCACCGCCAGTTGAACTGTATTCACACATTCGTTAGATCCGCATCACAAGTGACAAGACCAACTTTTTGGATCCAGCTTTCTGTGGCTAGAATACGAGACGCACATGAAAAGAGTTTCGAGTGTAGCGTCAGACAAACCCACGGTGTGTAAAAGTCGTCATATAGCGCGTCCGCGGCCGCTTTCTTGTACACTTGAATGAGACGAATCTCCTCATTCAGCATCTCCAATGTAAGAGGGAATGGCCCCCTCCTTCGAGTGGGTGTCGCGACTTTTCTGTACTCCTCGATTGCACGCGACATGACGTTGTACGTGTCCTCCATGCGGGAAGCAAACTTCGCAAAAGGTCCTTCTAGGACCCAGAGGCTCTCTATTATCTTGCGACGGTCCAAGTAACCCTCATCCTTGCGTTCGTCGCTGGCATCGAGAAGGATCTTGGTGCTGATCGCGGCACCACCCACGGTGATGTACTCGTCGAGGAGTTGTCTTCGAGGAGCCAATGATTTGCTGTCTGAGGCAAGAAACTGACCGAAGCAGATAATGGTTCTGTACAGTAATGACGAAAACCGGTCGATCCTCGCTCGAACGTCGAACTCGGACACAGGAGATGCCGGCCGAGGTTCAAACTCCATGGTGGAGCGAGGAACGACGGGTTCGAGGTAGAGCGATGCGTGGGATGAGGGATCCAGCAGGTGGGACGCCCTATGAGTAGAATGGGCGCCTGTCTTTGTGGTGCGGCTCCTCTCATCCTGTACAGACGGGTTCGAGATGCTGGTGCGGTTCAAGTTCAGCAGCAACACTCTCAGAGGAGTAAGCGGTGTCAAATTGGTTGTCGATGGTGAGTCGTTTCATGTCTTGAACTCGAACCAATTCGTGCATGCAGTATCCCACTCAAAGCTTCAACCTCTCTCGTGGATGGATCAAAAACACCGCACACTGTTCCAGATCTGTCTTCGTCTTCAAAAGCGAGTGGTTCAACATTCCTAGGACCATATAAAGGCTCCATTATCACCACCACCCAAATGTTGCTCGTTTACATTGGCACCCTTGCAGCGCATTCATTCGGCACTGCCATCAAGGATATAGGATATCACCCAACCCTCCTCTCCCGTGGAAACAACTCCGAGCCTCGTTTCACCCGATTTATAGCGAAGCATGTCGATCGACCTCGGGCTTGTCGTTCATGACGTCCTCCGCTGCCCCTTGTTTACGTTCAGCCCCACCTTATAATGGCGCACGAGCTCTCCGATGACCAGCGTCCCACTTATCCATACTGTCAAATTCATCCCTTGCCTTTGCATTCAGTTCCCAGGGACGTTTTGCAGAACACCAGCTTCCGAGCAAGATGGGAGGAGGCGTTTGTTTTCTGCCAACCCAGCGCACCGACGGACCAACTCGGCAGAGCAATGCGCGTGGAGAAGATCGTCCAGTCCTTGCTATGTAGCCCCATGCCCAGGTACCGTCCTTCGAACGCATCAATATTATTATTGATGGCTACGACCGGGGTCCATCACGAACGTCTAATGTGTACGTAGGTTGTCCGCACGGCGTTTCCAATCGAACTATCAACGTTGCTTCGGCAGCTCGGTTACGATTGCGCACAATTTTTCTTGAACTGACGTGCTGGTTACAGTCAGTGATACAGGTCGTTGGCAATGGTCTGCGGTGACATCGAAATAGGGCACTTAGGCAGGCGGAGGACACAGAAAACGCGACTCCAAGACTCAAGAGTCTAACCGAGCAAGCGAAACGTGTGGTATGCGCGCGAGTATATGCCACGGGCCGCAAAGTGTCGAACATGAAGCCTTGCCTTTCTTTCCCTTTCTAAATCTGCCCCTGAATCTGTCTAGGTTTTTTTTTGTCCGTCCGACTTGACGTCTTCAATCAAACTCCCAAACGGGTTTGGGGGTCGGCAGGGGTAATGAACTTGGAGATAAACTTTTTTTTATTTAGCCGATGAGTCATGATTCTGGAAAGAGTTCTTAGTGTGAGATGCTAGTCTCTCGATACGTCAGCTCTCAAACTTCGTTGTCAACGGCGACAGGCCGAGGTGGCTGTGATGTAAGTAAAATAAATGACACTTGACCTCGTGTACATAATAATTTCGACAGCGCCATCACGCAGGGGTCGCCGATATGGGAAGCTATGGCACACTGTTCCTTGTGCTCATCACATATACAAGTCGATCAGATGGAAAGGTGATTTTTCGTCGTTCGTGGAGTAAGGGATACATGTTTCTGAGGCTATTAACTCGAGGTAGAGTATAGAGGGTATCCGAGACAGAAACAAATCATACAAACAGGTGATCTGTACGAGACCTGAAAGAGAGCGTTAAGGGATACAAGGTTCCGAAAGCGTCATTGATGAGGTGAGTGTAGTAATAGTGCAGATGAAAAAAGAGATGACGGTGAGAAAAAAAAAAAAGAAAATTCAGAAATATATGACACATAGATTTTTTATGGGACGAGTCCATTTTGATAAAGATTGAAGGAGGGGAGTGGTCGGTCGCGCCAGCGCATCATATTCTAGTGTGCACCAGCACCGAGGTTCATCGCGCCTAATACGATTTCCCATGCGAGGTCGAGACAGTCCCAGAGCTCGGGGTTGTGGACGCCGAGAGCGACTGCGTTCCGCCAGACTGCGGCGATATTTTGGGCAACGTTAGTAAGCGCGACCATTCCGGGTGCCGAAGAGATTAGGTGAGCCGAAAGTTTGTGCAGTGCTGGACCGGATGAAAGCGTGCCCCTAACAGCCTGAGAGGATGTAAGAGTCGAGAGGAAGGCAGAGGGAATCGCTGGAACGAGGGTGGAAAGTAGTTGAGCAGCGGAATGTGTATATAAAAACGTGTGCAACGGCGCAAATGCGACAGGTGACGGCACCGAGAGCGGAAGGATGGGGAGGGTGACGCTGACAGTGGCGTTCGGATGTCCAGACACAGCAGAAGGAGGTAGACGAGGGAGTGACGCGCACTGGGAGGCGAGGACGACTGCATGGGTGGGGACGAGGAGCGCGGAAGAGTCCAGAGAGGACGATCTGGAGATAGCCAAGATATGCGTTGGGAAGGATGGTGTATGGGAGGTTGCACGGAGTGGAATGGTGAGGGACCGCGTGTGCTGGAGCTGCGATCGCGGCATAGAAGATGGCAAATGGGAAGGCGAGAGTGCCGACATGCCACTCAGCATCCTACGAGATCGTGAGCATTGAGGGGGACAGAGTAAAGCAGGGTACTCACTGGTTGGCTTGAACGCGCAACCCACGGCGAACATACTCGATAGCGACGCCGGCTAGTTCTGGAGCGACTGCTACGATGTTCTGAGTAGGGATCTCGGCGTAAGGTGGACGCTGAAGAGTGCGGGGGAGTTGTACGTTGGTGGGGTAGGATTGTTGAGCGGAGTGCATGGCTGATGCAGAAGACGCGTCTTCAGAGTCCCAAATTGCTTTCGTCTGGATGGGGTGGGCGGGGCGAAGCTGGAACATTATGAGGAGTAATTTAATGGAGTAGGAGACAAAGGTTGCTGAGAAAGGTTTGTTCCGTGAACGCGGTTAAAGCACGCTGTGAGTTCTGGGACGTTACCGAGGGCGGTGAACGTTCTTATACTCATCAAATGGCCATTTGTAGCACAAAGATATGTTCAAGACATGCGCCGAGCAGGGACCTACCTTCTTGCGGATTTGGTCAGTCGTTTGTTGGTGACCGTTTAGGTAACTCACCGGGCTCGCTTTGTAAAGACAAACCCTATTCCAACCCGTACACACGAATGCCCTCACAATCTCAGTAGCCATCACGACGTCCCTGACGGGGGACCTTGTTCTGCCTTTAGCTGCCCCTTTGAGACTTGCCCACCATGGCCAAAGTTTTTTCCCCGCTAGACAAGGTTGTCCAGCGCGTACAATGGCACAAATGTTCCCGATCGGACACGAGGCCCGCTTACCCTCTGGTGCGATTGATACGCGTGTCCGAGTCTTGTCAGAAGGACCTTTGGAATGGAATGCCTTGTTGATCTGCGCTATATGTAGCCGAGCTCGGGTTGGTGTTGCCGAGAGCACTTACCACCAAGTCTTGATCTACCGCGTGCCTCGCTGGACGCCATTTCGATACAGACGATGGCACAGTCAGCATTAACTCAAGGTTATACCTCCTCCTCAAACTCAACTTAGATGTGACACCTACCGTTGGCTTGGCCCTCACCATGCGATCCCGTTCGAACCCGATCCATGGCGGAGGTCCGAGAACGTCTCTTATCTGCCCGTAAGATTGCACTCAAGGCACCCCGCAGAGAACGGCTGTGTCGAAACGTGCTCCACGTTTCCACCATTTCGTATGGTCCGAGATCATTAGGTCGACTCATAGGTGACCCTCTCGTGCACGTGTTGCAGTCTCCCGTGCTGTACTCCAATCTCTGCCACTCCTCGTGTCCGCAAGGTTATTCACCGGTCCCTGACTGTGCGTCGCCACCACATTCTCCTGCAGGCAGACTTGTGGGCGCCATGTTGCTGGAAACCCTACGATCGCAAACTTTCCAAGTATGGCCACGCGTACATAGATAGGGCCACCGGATCTTTCACCCTTCATCCATGTTTGCGCTTTCCGGTGACTTGACATCGTGCAATTGGATTTGTGACGTTTCGAGCCTGGAATCTATAGATATCGAAGTGCCGCCGAAAATTTCGCGAGACGTTTGGTCAATTACTTCATCGCGTATGGATCATAGGAACCTCCTGCGTTGGCGAGATGTTGAGTTCGCAGTGACCTCCAATGAACGTAAGTTCTTTGGTCTGCAACGCACCGTCATCTCTCGCCGGCTGGTCATGTTGCTCCGACCCTGATAATCTTGACCTCTGAACGTGCGATCCACATGTCTTATGGTCCGACTTGCCTGGCTCATGTTTTCCAGAACACTCATGACCAATAACTCACAAAAGCGGTTCAAACGGCCATGATTATAGATCCAAATGGAAAGGGGTGATTATTCGGGTCCACTGCATTATGGTAACAGTGTGTGCGTGCCAATGGAGTCGAGCGGGACACCGTCGTGCTTTGCTACTATGATGAACCGATCCGGCCGTAGAGTGCCACAGATATGATGATAGCAATAAAACTGGGAAACGTGTCCAAAGCATGGAAGGTCAGTCACTGGAAAGATTTCGATGCGGCCGTCCGGGTAGTGGGATTTCTGCGAGTCCGGTAAGGCCGCAACGTACCTGAGAGGCAGCATCATGCATATTTCTGCCTGTATCCGCCATGAAAATACCAATTTGAGGGCTTACCGGTCTTCCGTCGCGCGTGCATACTCGCGGACTCCTCATGAGACATTGAGACATCTCGGTGGCTACGACGGAGAAAAGGGGGAGCTATTTGAATTTTGCGGCACGAAACCGCTGGCATCATTAGATAGGAGTGTTTCGACGTGATGACCAAGTAAATCATGGGGTACACCACGTTTGCGGTCTCAAAACTCTTTTCCTGAATAGCATACAGCCCAGAAATGAGGTGAGGAGCGGACAAGCAAGGATATGCTCTATCACATGTGCTGACTTGGCCCAGATTCTCGGGAGTGGCATAAGGCTCGCAGAGCGATCTTTTCGCCAGACGAGTACGCTGCGCATTTAACCAGGGAATTGCGCGAGTCTCGTGACAACTGCGGCCACGATAGGCGCCGTAAGAGGCTCCTTGTGTACGCGTGCATGTGGGGGAGGTGTCATCATCCATGGCTGCTGCTTCAGCCAGCCTCCATCCAGCGACGCGACGGGCCGGAGAACATGAAGCGACTGAGATGAAATGGCCGAGCTGGCAGGGGAACGCGTCGTGTCGAGAACAAGAGCGGGCTCTGACCGACTCGCACGTGACGACTACGCCGACAAGAGTCCGATCGTGTACTACACCCAATCCGATCGATACGACTCAGTTGTAAGACGACCGTTCGACTTCCTCGACTCGTGGCCCCAAACACACCGTTCCCCAGGCAGCACTCACCTCACGACGCTTCTCGTCGCGTACATACGATGCACTCCAGGTTCAAGTAAAGAGAATGAGAACGTTCAACGGTTCATCGGGAACTCGACCAGATGTAGTGAAAGTCCCGCACTAGCAACGGGAAAGTGCCTTGAACCAAACTTCCTTTCCCGTCGGCAACTGGGAAGGATCAGAATCGACGTCGTGCCCAAGCCTCATCCGAAGATATCCCTTCGTCACCCCAGCGGCACCTTTAGAAGGCTTGTCCATCATCCATGCAGGATCACCTCGCCAGTATCTCCCTTGCAAGGACACCCACAAGGATGGCTCCTTGCAAGTTCTCGCCACATTATCCCTCCTTCTCACCTGGTTTTTTCCGCGACGCTCCCAGCCCCAAAGACTCGGAGAAAAAGCGATCATAATATCGGCAAAAGTCAGTGGTAGTGACTTGGACCAGGGAGCTTCAGCGATCAATCGGTCACTATGATAGGGGTTCACACTGAAAAGTCAAAGGTTCAAGTTTTCACCGCTCTGACCTTTCCATCCGTTGGCAACGAGGGACTATTATGACTCCATGGACATAGGTTCAATGACTACAGCATCTCGCCTTCAGTGAGTTCTCCCCGACAATTTAAAAACGCTGACTGCAGTACCGAGAAATAGCCGAAAACAAGAGAATCCAACAGCACAATGATTGAATCGACAACTGGGCCCGGGCTCGTCACCAGCCCGGAAACCTCTCTTTCCAACCCAAGCTCTCCACTCTGTTCATTTCACCGCTGATCACTTGGTGAGCTCTTTCCTCCATCATGTGTCGATATTTGATATTGTCACTAGTCCGCGTAGTCTCGACCTCCATCCTTGCGTCGCCGCCAACTTGATATATATCTATCATGATATGCCGATCATTTCCACTAACACGACCGTGCTTGCTAAAGTGAACCCGCCCTCCGCGTCTTGTTATTACCTGGCGGCCATCTCATTGGCACAACCCAATTTTTTGCTTCCTTGCCTGTTTCTTCCACACACTTTCCATTTGATCGTTGAAACGTTCGTCAGAGAAAAGCGAACTGTGAGGCGAAACTACCCCTGACGAAACGACGGTATGAAAGCCCAAAGGGAGAACGACGACACGTCGGACTAGCATACTATCGACCGTCTCCAAATATAACGCACACGCCAGGCACCGCACAGATACAAAGAAGGGGGATAGAAAAAGTGAAATAAACAACGTATACACTATCGACACCGTCAACGTACCGTTTTTGATCGGCCTGTCAAGGGAATATCTATGGTAACGAAAACGACCCATGGCCTCTACGTTCATCCGGCATGGCTCGTCGCGGCCACGACGAGCGCGACGATAAACGCAACTACGATCATCACCCCGCTCGTCACCGCTGCAGCCCGACACCGCCTTACCCACAGATTCTTCTTCCCCATCCCGCCAGTGGTGACCGGCCTGGATGGCCACGCTACCTCCGCTCGTCGACTATTCTGCTGATACGGTGGCGGCGGCGGCGGCGGCGTCAAACTCCACACCGACGGCGCGACGAACGGATACCCGTGGTAAGCCCGCATCGTGTCCAAGCTCTGCATGCTCTTGCTCGTGTTTGCCGTCGTCCACAGAGGGAGGGTGCTCCCTCCTCCTTCTCTTCCCGCGTCGAGACCGTGGTGGCCGTGATTGTACCAGTTGCCATACCCAGAGCCAGAAGGAGGGTGTCCCCGCGAGGATCGAGGTTTGGCAGTGACCAGCCACCCCCCGATGAGCCAGCACCACGGCGCAATGAAACCGAGCCAAAAGAGGACTTGGACGGTGTCCACACGCTCTAGGTGGAGCCTCCACTGAGAACCTGCTCTCTGCGCCGACTCGCGTTCTGAGGCGGGGGGCAGGTACAGTGAAGAGGGCGCGAAGCGCCGGTCGATGAAAGAAGAAGAGGTGGAAGTGGAGGTACCGAGGTCCTGCATACTCGGCGCACTCACGCCTAACCGTGAAGGATGCATGGTGGGTGAGGGAGTAGAACGATGGGGGTGGGGTTGGGGGTTGGGTTGGAGGTGATTATCTGAACTGTGTGGGCCAGGTGGGGGGTTGTAGGAAGGTGGAGAGGAAGATGAACGCGAAGCTGAACGAGGGTGCATAACTGTGCGTGCGGGAGCTGGAGGTTTGACCGGCTCGGAGGGGTTCTGAGATGTTGGCAGTGGGAGGGACGTGGGCGGAGTATCACCATTGTCATCAAGGAGGCGAGAGTCAAATTGTTGAACAGTTCCATCAGAATTACGTCTGAAACCTTCCTCGGCATCGACGAAGACTTCCTCTTGTCCAAGAGAGTACCTGCTCTCCCTCACTGCCCCTGTCCGAGCGGTAACAAAACTCTCTCTCCTGTCCGAAACAGAGTCATCATCGTGCGCAATGACATCAAGTAGTCCATGCGAGTTGAGCGACGTCGGCGTTGTCGAGAATGCTTGACCCTTGAATTCAGGTCTGAGGTCCAATGGTGGGATTACAGGAGGTGTGGCAGAAGAGGCGCTAGTTTGATGTGTCCGCGTGGACGATAGGCTAATCGACCGATTGAGGGGTCTCAAGATAAAAGTCGAAACTGGAGAAGGCCCTGTAATCGATCATCGAATTAGCCACCTCGCACATAGAACCGATGAGAGGGGATGCACGAGGAATGCTTACGAGGCGAATCATTCCCTTCCTCTTCTTTCATCCTCGCAAAGGGTACCACACCGCCTGGACACGAAGGTGTCACCGGGGTCTGGGCCTGTATTTGGGGCGTGGGCGGTGTTCCCTTTGCACCAAACAACACAGGAGTAATGGGCACAGGGCTAATAGGTGTCACAGTAGCCGTGCTGAATCCATCACCTACCGGGCTCACAGGCGTCATCGCGGCGCTCGTCCTCATCGTATGTGCAGTGCTGGAGCGTGACCCTGCACCCTCGTGACTGGAACTAGGGAGCGATACAGGTCGTTTTTCGGGGGAAAGGTAGTCTTGCTCGACGATAGGTGAGAGCTGTTGGTTAAAGAACTCTTGAATGGGTACACGGAGAGAGTGTGAACTCTTTGTAGGATGAAGAAGTTTGGGACGAGCAACTATATTGGGAGGTGGGTTCGTTGGTGGTGGAGGTGGAAAGTGGGGACTAGGAGATGATCGCCCCTGAACAAGGAAGTGAGTGGACGATGACGGTGCCGCTGAGGGGAGGGGAGGGGAGGCGGGGTTAGTTAGACTGAGATTGGTGATGCTACTATTGCTGGATGCGTTGGAATTTCCCGGATGATTATGATTTCCCGAACTCAGCCAAGACACATGCGAAGGCGTCATTGGTGACTCTAAACTGCTCTGCGAGGATGAAGATGGGGTGTGAGTGTAACCCTGCCAATATGGGTATGGATGGGTTGGAACACGAATCTCGGGTGGAAGCGGTTGCGAGTTAGAAGATGCAGGCGATGAAGTCAAGGACGTTGTACTCGAGAGGGGGTGGAAACCCGGACGGTCGGGTGCTGAGTGAACTTCGGTGCTGACGTGGACCTCCATGGGCGTAGGGTCGAGTGATGAAATGGATGCAGAGGTAGAATCTTGCTGACGCTCCTTGCCCTTCGTATTGGAGGGCGGATTTGAGGGGTTCTTTAAACCCAATAAACGACGCATGTTGCACAGCTATGGGTAGATGTATAACTGCGAACGGGGAGTAAGCGAAGGAACTATTTGCGCCTCTTCCCACCGCAGGTGATGCGGGCGGATATAGCAGAATGACTTTTCTGGTAGACTTACTTTGCAATTTAGCTCCACACTGGTGCAATGACAATCGATCGTGGCCAGTGAGACTCTGGACAGCTGGTGTTATGACCGTCCGGCAGTCGACGTCAGCTGGTGCGTTGTGAGACAAGCTCTGAAGGAGGTAAGAGAGATTGAATCGTGGAGGGAACGGAAGAACGTACAAAAGGGTAGCCTCCGTTATATGTAGCGGCGACAGCCCGTGAATGCACGTGTGTGTTCCGCGAGGAATTCAGGTATACCGGTCAAGGGGTGTGTGTTAGTGAATGCGTAAACGGGGGTTGTGATGAACGGTAGAATCACGTCCGGGACCACGCATATGAGCGGCTGGCGAACGCGATGCAGGGGCAGGAGGTGCATGTGCAACTAGCCAAGGATGAATGCGGGAATTGTTCAGGGAACACGCTGTATACGCACGTCTAACCCACGACGGCTGACCATCGATCCGCTTGGTGCGAACGTGGAAGCAAAAGGCGGACGTGGAGGCAAATTCCTAGATTCACCTTGCGTTGGGACAGTGCTCAGGCGCTGCAGCCAATTCGCCGTCCACGAGCTCGCCATGGCGCTGCTGAGTAGATTCGAGAAAGCGATCTGGAAACGGCCCGGTGGTGCGACCCAACAGTTGCGCAGCCTCAAACTTCGAGGCACACGCGGCCTCGTGTAGTCCTGCTGGCTACTTCGACAGAGATTTGATTGGATCCTTGCTATAGATCATGACACCGATTGGGGGGACGCCGAAAAACTAGCTGAGAGTTGACAGTAGATATATACAAGCTGCAGGGTAAGGAGTAGACGTGGGGATAACACTATAGTGTATGAACGAGACCCGGGTATTCGTGTACAAAGTCGTAAGTATTGCGAGCTGTACAACGCAAGTTCAAACGTAAATATCAATATCATGCGTGCCGTACTTGTAGGCATCGATCAAAGACCATGAAATAGTATGCATCATGCCTCGACCTCCACGATCTCGGGGGCGTTATGCAAATCCGACCGGACTGCGATGGTGACCTCCTGTGCAGGAGCAATCTCGTCTGCAGAGGCATCCGTGTCGACCGAAGCAGGATCTGTCTCGGCTTCCTTCTCCGTGTCATCCTCCAGCGCTGATGAGGCGACAGATTCATCATCATTCGCGTGCTCCTCCTCGACCTCATCTGGTTTAGCTGGCTCTGGCTCTGGCTCTTGCGACTCGAACTCTGGCTCTGGTGATCCGGATTGCGAATCGGGGAGTGGAACGCCTTCAGGCCGTATTGATGAGGCATCCTCCAGCTTGTCCGTATCCTCGAGGTCGACTTCCTTGACGCCTTTTGTGACCTCTTTCACATCACGTCCATTCACAGGGGGAGTCGCATCCGCCTTGGGGCTTTCTCGCCCTGATTCCGAGTCGCATTCGGTATCTGGCTTGACGGGGTCGTTTCTCGTTCTTTTCGCAACAGAAGGGGGAGATCTGTCGCTACTTTGTTCGGTGACGCTGTGCCTGCGTTTACGACCAATCGTAGGAGCGTGGGATGTGGCTAATGGGCGAGCAAGACGTGAGTCAGCGTCGGAAATACCGTCCGGAGATTCGCAGCACTGACCGTCATCCCCCCACGGACGGTCTGGACGAGGAAGAAACGAGCCAGAGACGCGTCGTAGGAACTGAAACATGATAAGCAAGACGAGCAAGAGATATGAGACACGAGGTCGAGGGAGCGTGGCAGACAGGAGACGCGAGATGATATGGGCGCACGCGCTGTTTGCGTTTGTTTATCCACATAGGTTGACCCACGATTACGTAATGACACCTAAAGACTGATCTTGACCATCATGACGCTCGACGTAACCAGCTTCATAGACAGCAAGGGCGGAAATGCAGAGGAGATCCGCGACTCGCAGCGTAAACGCGGCGAGCCCGTCGAGCTCGTCGATCAAGTCATCGAGATGTATACCGAGTGGGTCAAAAGTACGTAGAGACCGTCCCAATCGACGTCTGCATGCCGACCTCATTTCTAGTGGACTACGAGCTCAACGGACTCAACAAACAGGTGAATGCAGTCCAGAAAGAGATCGCAGCCAAGAAGAAGGTACGGACGCGTACCGCAGAATGCGTGTCGTCTCACGGCGGACCCTTCACTTTTCAGACCAAAGAACCAGCAGACGAGCTCGTCGCGCAGAAAAAAGTTCTCGATGCCCAAGTGGAAGCCAAGCGGAAAGAGACCCGTGAATACGAACTGCTCATGCGCCAAAAGGCGAGCAACGTCGGGAACATTGTAGCCAAGGACATCCCAGTCAGCTCGACAGAGGTGCGTGTCTCGCCGGCCCCGGCGATACACTGCCGTAAATCACGCACCATAGGATGACAACGCGACACTACGGACATGGCATCCAGACGGCCTTAACGGTCAGGTAGAAAAAAGGAGCGACATCATGCCACATCACGAAGTCCTTCTCCGGCTAGACGCCATGGATCTCGAACGAGGTAGGCTTCTCCACGTCTACACCTACGTCCGATACTCATCGCCCAGTCCAACGCGCACAGGTGCAAAGATAGTTGGCCACAGAGGCTATTTCCTCACCGACGACGGCGTCGATCTAAATCAAGCACTCATCTCTTACGCCCTCGACTTCCTCCGAAAACGTGGCTATAAAAAGATTCAGCCCCCGTTCATGGTCAACAAGGACATCATGGCCAAGACTGCCCAGCTCAGCCAATTCGACGAAGAACTCTACAAGGTACGTCGCCCCGCGTCGCGTCAGCATCCCCGCCGTCTCCGACCCGATCGCACGCCCACATAGGTCATCGCCGACGAAGATGAAAAGTATCTCATAGCCACATCCGAGCAACCCATCTCGGCCTTCCACGCCGACGAATGGTTTGAAGACCCCAAGACCCAACTCCCGATCTACTACGCCGGCTACTCGACCTGTTTCCGAAAAGAAGCCGGCTCGGCTGGCCGCGACATGTGGGGCATCTTCCGCGTCCACCAGTTCGAAAAGGTCGAACAGTTCGTCATCACCGCGCCCGAGGACAGCTGGACTGCGTTCGACGCCATGCTGGCCAACAGTGAGGCGTTTTACCAGAGCCTCAGGCTGCCCTATCGTGTCGTCGCTATCGTCAGTGGTGTGCTCAACCTCGCAGCGTCGAAAAAGTGTGATCTGGAAGCCTGGTTCCCGTTCCAGGGAGCCTACAAAGAGCTGGTGTCGTGCTCCAACTGCACGGACTATCGTATGTCCTTGTCCCTCCCCTCCTCCTTACCTTTTCCGTTATGTGTCGCTGATGGGTTCGCTCATCGTATCCCCGTGCAATCGTTGCCATCTACCGTAAACAGAGAGCCGACGGCTCGAGGTCCGCTGCGGTCTCAAATCGAAAGAGCAGCAGCGCAAGGTCTACGTGCATATGCTCAACGGGACCATGTGCGCTGCTGAACGCACGCTGTGTTGTCTCGTCGAGAACTACCAAACGCCCGACGTACGTTTTTTCTGGTCTCTCTCCCCCTTCGGCGCGATTGGTCATTCATTGCTCACGACGGTCCCCCGCTTCGAACAGGGACTGGTGATACCCGAAGTACTGCGACCATACATGCAAGGAAGGGAGTTCTTGCCGTGGAAGAAAGCGTTACCCAAGAACCTACAGCGGAAACATGCATGACGGCAGATGATGATGGTGATGGATGGATAGAAGAGACATCCATAAGGACTGGTGGGGATAGATGTGTGTCGTGTAAATGGACCGAGAGACGCACGAACCAGCGTTGGTTCGGGGTCAAGCTTTTTCAAGGACTGGACCGTGACGCGCCCGGGAGTGTATTTCATTACGTTGGTGCTTTTGTGTCTAGAAAGGAGAGAAGGGTACGAAAAGCCAGAGCTCGGGTAGTAGATACAAATACAGATTCCAAGGTATATATAGGTGGGTACGAATGTGGCTTGTGCGCGTGTCACGAACATATGTCCGAATCCAGCAGCAAAAAAAGGTGAGAGGCCGCCAGACGTCCGGTACGATGGAGGCATTGCATACGTAGATGTACACATGAGACATGCGTAGGCATGGGGGTCAGCCAAGAAAAAAGGTGTGCGGACGCTACATACGCGACAGGCGCGCACATGGTAGTAAGTAAAGAAACAAAGCAACGGACAACGGACCTCATGTATGCGTACGCAGACAACGAAGCGGAGAAACCGGCGAGGGTATCATGACTCGTTCAGCTCAAAATACGCCCTGAACATGGATTCCGTATACAAATGCGTGTCCGAGATGACGCCGTGCACGTGCATGAATAACCGCGGAAATCGCTTGGTAAAGTAGCTCAGGAAGCCCTCAGGCATCGGTCCTAGTGCACGCTTCACATGGTCAGGAAGATCTTGGTAATGATGTTTCTGCAGGTGTTGGGAGGCGCATGTGCATTAGAGATGCCGAGCGCTAAAAAGACTCGGAACGCACCTTGTTCCTCAAGGCCCTCAGCAAATCTTGCACGCTCTTTCCGTCATACTTGCGGAACTTGCCCAGGTTTTCGATAAACACCTTGTCAAGCCTTGCATGCCAGTCTTGTCCTACGATATTGAACCCACCCGTCTCCAGCACAATAAGATTACGATCACGAGGGTCTCGACACATGATCTCAAAGCGATCAGATGCATCTTGGAGGAAATTCAGTCGGCGCGCCGGGTCCCAAAAGAAGGGATGTGTGCGACAAGCCGTGGTATCAGGTCTGTTCCAGCAAAATGACTTTGGATTAGCAACAAGAACGGAGTAAAGGCATCCAACTTGCCGCCGAGATGCCATCGGGTCCAGCATCTTTCCGATCAGGTCCACGGCTTCGGTACCCTCCTCCCCAAATCTTTCCAAGCCATCCAGATTTTTTACGTTTTTGATGATATTCACCTCCCGCTCGAATCTGTCCCCAAACGGATGCGACCCATTCGTGAGAACGTAATAGAATAGACACCCCAAGGCGAAGATGTCAACGGCTTTCGTTAGACGCGTCGTTGGTCTCGGCATAGAAAGGCCCCCATTGATGACGGTGCCTGCACTATCCGTAGACGATTGCGACCCATCGTCATTCAACGAATCGTCGAGTTTCACATCGCCACGCAGAATCTCGGGAGCTCTCCAACCCACCGTACCAGCACCCTGTGCACCCTGTGCGGTTGGCAAAAAGCTCGTCTGGTCGACCTCGAGCTTCTTGCAAAGCCCAAAATCAGATATCAACATTCTCCTCCCGCCGTCCTTCCCGGTAGCACCGTTTTTGGGGCTCGAAATGAGGATATTGTGGGGTTTGATGTCGCGATGTATGATTTTGAGTGAATGGAGGTGGCGCAATCCTGACGTGACCTGTCGAAGCGCTCGTTTGGGATCAAAGGTTGCAACGATCTCCTGGTGTTGATCGGGTGACTCGATCACATCTGCGAGCGAGGCGGGACACAGTTCGAGAGCAATATAGAGGAAATTGCCCTGAGATTCTCGGTAGTAGTATCGGATGACGTTGGGGTGGTCGTCTGACTCCTGCAGAATGCTAACCTCGCGGGCAGCAAGCGTGACAAAGTCCTGAAGAAGGCGCTTGACGGCCACTGCACGCCCTTGCAAAGAACCTTGGAAAACTACTGTCCCGTGGGAGCCAAATCCTGCAGAACACGTATCAATCAACCACTCTAAGCCAGCTATGGAAAAATGGTGATAACCAAACTCACCGAGAACTGTATCAGACACGATGAGTGAAGGTGTGGTGAGGTGTGGTGTCGACTGGATAACCAGCGTTGCCGAACCGGAACGCTTTGGGTTTTCCTCGCTCGCGCCCACGCCACTGTCGTCCTTTGAGTTGGCAATTGCCTCAACGT
This sequence comes from Tylopilus balloui, assembly GCA_038089995.1. Taxonomy (NCBI): domain Eukaryota; kingdom Fungi; phylum Basidiomycota; class Agaricomycetes; order Boletales; family Boletaceae; genus Tylopilus; species Tylopilus balloui. The sequence goes on from JBBPLW010000130.1 coordinate 27,878, forward strand.
CCTTCTCTCCTTCGGTATCATCGACGGCACTAACTGCCGTAGAGTTCTTTCCTTTTCCCTTCTTTCCTCTCCGCCGTCTGTGGACCTTCCGCTTCCCAGGTGTCGCATCAACGTCTCCTTCCCGCTCACTCTCCTCGATGTCGTCAACGGCAGGTATCCCTGGTGAGTCTAGAATCTTCTTCGAGACCATGGGAGAATCCGTCAGCTGAGCTACAGAATCTGGTGAAACATGTGCGGGAGTGGATGAAGATGCCCCGATGTCTGACATTAATGATGGTGGAGGGATCGTTGTATCATCGCATTCCCCGTGGAGCGTTGATGGGGGCGCTGCTGACACCTCCGTAGCGACGAGTGGAGAAGCATTGGGCGATGGAATCGAGGCACTCTGAAATTTGTCTCGGAGTAGCCAGGCCGAACCAAAGACCGTCGCTAGAAGGACAGTGCCAAGGGCGACAGACATTCTGAAACTTTCCCCTATGGCACTCGCGACAGATGTCCACGAAGTTATGGACGTAGACAAATTATTTGTGGTATCTGGGATATCTGCGAAGGAATCCGCTGCATCGATAGCATTATCTGGGGTCCAGTCGATCTCGGGTGGGAGCTCGACAGAAGGGACTCCGGGGAGCTGTCTTGAATTGAGGGAAGACGCATCCAAGGGACGCTTTCCGGTCAGACAACGTGTGTCAAAGGGTGATTGATCACAAAGTTCTCTGAGCTTGCGACGCTTTGTAATAACGTCGATTCGATCTGGGAGGTCCGTGTGGGAGATGGCAGAAGGTGGTGAATCGATGCCACGGGAGTTGATGCTGTATTCGGTGTCCCCGAAAGCGATTAGCGGGAAGTATTCGTTACCCATGACGAACAGCGACCCAGTTTCCTCTACAAAACCAACGTAGGCCATGTCCGGATCATAGATTGATGCCGTAGAGGACTTGTCAAAGCCCTGGAGAACATCTGAGATCGGAGGACGAGGCTGCGTGAGCACAAAAGGCTCCGAACGTCTAGAACTTGAAAGAACATCAAAGACTGCCACGCTGCAGATGCAAAGCAGTCGTACGAAAAGATATAAAAATCAATGACTATAGTGTGATATATGAAGATCGTAACACCTACATGGGGCTGTCAAAGGTTAGGGCCCACATAATCTGAGGTTCTCGACGCATATATGGGTCCATTGCATCAATGTCTCGTGCTTTGAACGACATGATTTGACCATTTGGTAGGGACTCGATGTACATGTTGTCTGGGGTGCGTCGGTAGGCAGCTTGGAGGGCATTGTCCTGCATGTTGGGCCCATAGGAGGTAAACGAAAGGTTGTGAATTGGTATCCTACGTCCAGATGGGGAGCGAGCGAGGATGGCGACGTGGTAATCTTTTTGACCGTGTTCTGAAACTGAACTATTGAACCATTTGAAGTACTCACCTGTGCGGCCAACGAAGACCTCTGCAGGGGTGGATTCGTTGTTGGCGGATTGATCGTCCTCGAGTTCGTCCAAGTCGATCTCATCTTTTTGAGTGAGGTCTTCAAAGGGGTTCCAGGGACACTCAGCGTTGATTGTCTTGACCTTGCCGGTGCCTAGTTCGATGGACAAGAGCGAGGTCTCTTTCTTGCCAACGAAGACGCGTTCGTCATCTTCTCTGTCGAATTTGAAAGGGGACAGTTCGACGAGCTGGGACATGGACACAGAGAGGGGCTGCAACGGACTGGTAGGAGTCGCCATGACATATATGTCGCCGGTCTGTGGCTCGATGATGTAGAGTTCCTGGTGGGGGTCGTCGTTGTCAGTAAGGTCGTAGTCGATGGTGGCGTGCTTTGTGCGGACGAGAGGGGCGAAAGTGGAAGGGACATCGCTGGCTGCTGCGGACATGGACCATAGCCGTTGACCAGAAGTGCGGTTGACGGCGTGGAAGCTGCCGTCGACGGAAGTGACGAGGACAATGTCGATAAGCTTTATGTCCTGGGCATCGTCGTCGGGTGCGTGTTTTGAGGTTGGGCGTGACCAAGGACGAGGGCCGTTGAGCGGCGTTGAGCGTCGGGAGTCGAGGACGTCGCGGTGGAGTGCAACGGTGTGGGCGACGGCGACGGCGAGGAGGAGGGAAAGACAGAAAAAGATGGGACGCATCGGTCAGGAAATATCCATGGAGGAGGAGAGACGGAAAACGGCGACACACGGTGCTCACGCCCTCGGCTGTGTCGACACTGCAACGGCCATCATCATGCCAGACATCCACGTCGGCTCGCAGATTTTCGACCTCGCATTTCATCCTATCAACACTACCGTCTACACCGGCCTCCTCAACGGCGCGGTAAAGGCATTTCGTTACGATGAACAAGGCCAGCACCACCAGACTTTTGCACTCAGGCCCTCCAAGCGTTCCTGTCGCTGTCTCGTGACTGACCAGGACGGTTCCCGCCTCTTTGCTGCAGGAAAGGCAAAGTCCATCTTGTACGTCTGCCCTACTTGATCAACTGTGCTCGATCCGACGCGCCCAGCACCATCGACACATCCACCGGTTCCATAGCAGACACCCGCAATGATGCACACGAGTAAGTACATCACCCTCTCACCGCCCGGTCATCCATTGACAACGTCAGTGACTGATCAGCTCCCCCGTGAATCGCATGAAACATCTCCTCCCCAACATGTTTTGCACCGGCGATGATGACGGTGTCATCAAGGTCTGTCTCCTACATCAGTGGAGCACCCCTCCCCATACAACGTATCGCTCTAGCTCTGGGACCCGCGAATGACACAAGAGATACGTCGCTATACCCACCACTATGATTTCATCTCCGACTTTTTATGGCTCGGTGACAAAAAGCAGCTCGTGTCCACAAGGTAGTTATCCACCACCGTCATCAGTCGTCTTCTCCTTATTTCGTACCTTTCCACAAAGCGCAGATGGAACGTTGTCAGTAATAGATGTACGTGGAAAGAAATCGGAACCGCTTGCACGGTCCGAGGATCAAGAGGATGAGTTGCTGTCTGTCGTCGCGATCAGAAAGCAAGTTTCCTTTGGCCCCCATTGTGTTGGAGTCAACTTACCTTTCTGGATCTTTTAGCGGGACAAAGGTCGTCGTAGGTACTCAGCTGGGAATCCTATCCATATTCAATCGCAGTCAAGGATGGGGGGATTGTGTCGACAGAGTTCCTGGGTGCGTTACGGCTATCGAATATCTGCTTGACGTTTCTCATCCCAGCTTGTGCCCAGGCACCCCCAATCTGTTGATGCACTCTGTGCCTTGCCGTGTTCATATCCCTCTGCACACTCCACAATTCTTACGGGATCATCCGATGGCCTTCTTCGTGCCGTGCAATTATTTCCTACTAAACTCCTCGGTATCGTTGCCGATCACGAATCATTCCCCGTCGAAAGAATCGTAATCGACCAAAATGGTCAAGGGAGATGGATTGGCAGTGCAGGGCACGAAGACACGCTTAAGATGACAGATCTCAAAGACGTTTTCGAGGATGAAGATGGCGATGGCGATAGTGACCAAGAGCTCGGCACACTTGCAGCCACCAGTGAAGGAAACCGCCGAGATATGGTTGACAGCGATAATGACGACCAGGCACACTCCGACGGCGTTTCTGACGCTCTGGAAGCCCAGCAAAGGACGGAACCACAGGATTCTGACTCGGATGCGCCCAAGGAAAAAAAAAGGAAAAGAAAGGGGGAGAAAGATTCATTGACGAGGAAGAAAAAGAAAGGACGGAATGAGATTGATGCCGAACCGTCCTTTTTCTCCGGCCTATAGGATTCAGGTGTATGTCCTATTCATTTCTCCGCGGTTGGCATCCAAATTGCTATGTCGTACTGGCCGCTATGGCGCATTTTTATAGAGCATTCCCTGTATTTGTCCCAACTTATGTTGGATGGCTTTTGCTTGACCATGGGATGACAGTCACTGTTCTTGGATACATGATGCTGAGGGAACGTCGGCTGTCATGTTGGATAGAGGTGCGTGTTGCCAACATGCACTTTCTCATGGAAAGTTGACTTCCCATTGGTCGCCCAAGTTTCCATCAGACGTCCCCGAATTGGCTAGATCATCTTTCTCTAGCTGCCTGGAAGCGAGCGGCCTTTGTTTTTGGGTGCCTACCCACCCACGGATGCAGAGATCGGTTCCGTTAGGGTGTCATTCGTGGTATTATCACCAGGGTAACGGCGACCGGATGCATTCTGAGGTCAGATTGAAGAGAAGGGCGTACAATCGACGCAAAGTCGGTGGGGGCAGAGACATGCCCCCCCTCCAACTTCTCGGCATCAGTTAAGCAGGGAGAACAGGTTTGCAGTAAAAAGACCAACAGGCCATCTGTACATTCTTTTTTCTCGACTGACGTATGGATACAAGATTGCCTGCGCGTAGGAAGAGAGACCGCGAGGTCACACTGGGAAAGATAAGCTTGGATGCCGGCGCAATGTTTGGGAACTTTCGTTCACTTCGAACCCCACGCAGACGCGGTATCAGTGGCTGAGGTGCATGAAAACAAGTGGTCAACCGAGCCGCTCGCATTGTCCGAGGATCAGGCTGGGAAAACGACATATGTTAAGTTCACATCTGGGTCACATACAATGAATTTGCTCCGTCTTTTCCCTGGAATAGAGTTTTCTGGATAGATTGCAAACGTCCACGATGTGTCCCTTCCTGATCTGCCCACCGTTCTCACCCAACGGTCGCATGGACACCGGAGCACAAGCATGCGCGTGCGCAATACCGTCATCGCCGCCCTCACACTCAGGTGAGAGAGGGGGATCGTGACCCTAAATGAGGCGTGTTCTTCGGACCGGTTTTGGTCGTGTCAACGCCCTTGGAAGTGGCAGATCAAGGGCGTTTCCCGCCCCAAGGGTCGCGGAAGCACAACGACGAAGAGGCCATACCGACTGTGAGGTGCCAGTTTGTGAGCCACCCTGGCGAGTGCACAGGAATGAGCCTCTCTGAGACGGGGAGTGATCGATTGATCAGTGGCGGTGAAACGCGACATATTGGACGACACATTGTCTGTGTCATGGAAGCTGAGCAAGGATGAATCAAGCGGATCTGATGCGCCCACTGACAACAATATGCACCTCTTGGTGGGCCATCCCAAACAGCATATATTCGATTTTTTTTTTTTTTCGTAATACGAACGTAACCCGAGGGCTGCTGTGCGGTGGGGCAAAGTGATAGTAGTCATGGATATCCGAGGGGATTATAACAGAACCGGGAGCGAGCGCCAGATTAGCGGTGGGAGGGTGAGAGGCCCAGCAAGGGGGTGGCCTTTCCGTGCTTTCCACGCCTTGGTGCCCCTGTCAGCAGGCTCCGCATCACCGCGACGAAGATTAGATCCGACAAAGGCCGGTTAGACCCCGGCCACAGCCCGGTTTTTCTCCAGGCGGCCGGGGAAAATAATACAAGGTCGGGCTTGAACTTTGTTGTGTGGACGAGTCGAGGGAGAGCTCAAGCTGTCGACGACGTGGCTGTACAGCGTGACCGGCTAGGACTCGGATCATGGCCGGGGTTGGTTTCACTACCCACCCGTGACTGCGCATCCAACCCAACCATGCTGTTGCGCACCGCAGTTGTATCTCTGGGACGCAGCGGGGTCCGACAATCGTCCGCGAGAGCCTCGGCCATCCTCAGCGCTTTGGACCTATCCACCACGACAGAGGTCCCAGGCGTATATGACGGAAGCTGGGGTGGAACCGGCGACATCCTTGAGAGTGTCTGTCCAACAACCGGTGAGATATTGGCGCGCGTACGGTCGGTGCGTCATCTGCATCCCATCATCCCTTCCGACGGCCTCATTCCGGAGCAGGCCTCTCCAAGCGAACTCCACCAAGCCCTCGACAAGTCCAGAGAAGCGCATCTCTTTCTCAGAAGACTACCCGCCCCTCGCCGTGGAGACGTCCTCAGACAGCTTCGCGAAGCGCTCGCAGCAAAGGTGACACGCGTCGTCTGGGTAAACATACATCTCGTCGCTCATCGTCCGCGGTTTAGCGAGATGCACTTGGTGCACTGGTATCCCTCGAGATGGGTAAAATCAGGACAGAAGGCATCGGTGAAGTACAGGAATTCGTCGATATCGTACGACGGCACTCGTCGTTCATTTCTGCACCCTTGGCTGATTTATACAATTCCAGTGCGATTACGCTGTCGGTCTTTCGCGAATGATGAATGGCAGGGTAGTGGCGTCAGAGCGCCCCGGTCATACCATACTGGAAGGTTTGCTCATTCTCGCTGGCCTTTTTCTCCTTTGGTAGCCTCGTCTGGGCTGACTTTTTTTCTGCGCATAGTGCCAAATCCTCTTGGCCTCGTTGGCGTCCTAACAGCGTTCAACTTTCCCGTTGCAGTGTATGGCTGGTTCGTGCTTCTTGTCCCTTGCGTGACATTCAGATCTCGACATCGCGCCCATTCAGGAACTTCTCCTTGTCTTTTGCTGCCGGAAATGCAAATATTTGGAAGCCTTCGCCTACCACTCCGTTATGTGCTATCGCCGTGACAAAGATAATTGCTGACGTACTACAACGCAATGGAATCCCAGGTGCTGTGTCCGCCCTTGTTGCCGGGGGCAACGATGTCGGTGAGGCTATTGTAAACAGTGCGAATATCCCATTAGGTTAGCCGTATATGATCACCGTCTCCTTAATCTTAACCGTTTCGTTTCTAGTCTCATTCACTGGCAGTGAAGCCGTTGGCCGTTTGGTCGGCAGGGCTGTTCAGTCCCGTTTTGGCAAAACGATCCTAGAGCTGGGAGGAAACAATGGTATGGATTCTGGATCCATCATGACTGACCTGAGATCCCTAATTTCTCCTTTTGGTTTAAAATGATCAATCAGCTTCAATCATTATGCCTGATGCAGACTTATCATTGGCTGTCCCTGCGGTCTTTTTTGGTGCGGTAGGTACGGGTGGGCAACGGTGCACATCCACCAGGAGACTGTATCTTCATCGTGATATCGCCCCACGTTTCCTTGATGCACTCCAGAAGCTCTATGCTTCTGTGAGGGTAGGAGACCCCCTTGTGGGAAGCACGCTGCTTGGCCCCTTGCATACTCGTGCTGCCGTCGAAATTTATTCCAGGGCTGTCGAATCCTTGCGGGAAAAGGGCGCTCAAATACTGATAGGTGGACGACGATATGACCGGGATGATCTTCGTCAAGGAAACTTTGTACAGCCTACGATCGCGATTCCTAATTCTGTGGACCCCACGGACACCATATGGAGTACTGAGACATTTGCGCCTGTATTGAATGTCGGCGTTTTCGACGAACTGGAACAAGCCATCGCCTGGAACAATGCTGTCCCTCAAGGGCTTTCGAGTAGCCTTTGGACGCGGGATATGCGTAGCCTTGGTAAATGGATTGGTCCAGAAGGTTCCGACACTGGGATCGTCAACGTGTGTTTCCTCCAATTTGAGGGCTGCGACTTCTGCTCACCCTCGTGCGTTTAGGTCAATGTTGGCACTAGTGGAGCTGAGATCGGTGCCGCATTTGGAGGCAACAAGGTTGGTGCTTTCGTCTGCGAATAATGAAATGTGTGGCTCAACGCTCCTTCTTTGTCTCTGGTAGAGTACTGGCTGGTGAGTTCGACGGTTTGCTCGGCCAATCACGAAACAGAATTGACGGGTTTTTTCTTCAGGGGCCGCGAATCAGGCGGCGATGCATGGAAGCAATACGTGCGTTGGAGTGCATGCACTATCAACTTTTCGGATGCCGCGCCGCTGGCGCAGGGTGTTGACTTTTCGGCGTGACGGGAAGGTGATGCTACCCGGCAGCTGCACAGCGGGCGCTCGTCGGAGATGAGTCGAGTCTTGTCAATGAAGCTCAGCTTCGTTCACATCACGACGACCGGAGTTATTGATGCGGTTACCACCATATGGTCGGGAACGCCCAGATGCAGCACTTGTAGCATTACAAGAATAGGATGCCGAGTGCCAATAAGTGCTTTTCGCACCGCGAGCGATCAGTGCCGTGAGTGATACATGATCGTGAGACTTGTACAGTTTAAGTTGTACCCGACAATCCAGGATCTCTCCCACCCTTGCAACCGAAAACTCCCCCTGTCAAACGGGGTGTCAGGAGATCAAACACGAGGAACCATGAATATGTTGACATGTCAGCCGGCCAAAGGGGGTCCTGATGGGCCCTGTTAATTCAGAGGCGGTGTCCCAGTGAATGAGGCATCGCTAAGGCGAGTGCGGTCAAAGATTGCACCTCGTACTAAACGCGATTATAAAGAACCTCGTGTGATTATCTTACAGGAGTGTTAACTCCACCCCTACCGTTATTATATTACCCCCCATTCTTAACCTTCTGTCATTTCCTTCCAGGTCCTTGGCTTTACCCCCCTGTTCCCCAGTTGCTTTCGCCTGTAGCCTGCAAGGCCGCGATTACGAACCGTGCTAGATTAAGCGGCCGCCAATGCAAGCGCCAGACGACCTCCCCTGGCCCGAGCTGGGCAACGTCTCGCGAGGCGCTACTCGCGGTAATCAAGGCCAGAAGGGCGCATTGGGACCACCTGATCAAGAAGGGCGTAGCGTTCTGCAGCTGCGCGTCCAACCCGGTGTGCTATGCGTCAAGCTGAACCGACGCTCCAGCGAATGGTATCGTACGCTCGACAATGAGGTCAACCGAGCTCTCAAGCTCACGAAAACATACTGGAGGAAAGCGCGGAGACGCCAGGACTAGTCAGTGTCCATCGTCTTCCCTCCTCTCCCAGTGTCATTGACGTGGACATGCTTCTTTCTCTTGTTCTTGGACCCACACAGCGATGCGCGTGCCGACCAGGACCATATGGAACTACACGAATGGCTGCAGCAGCTCAAGGACAAGACCATGTCCCATCTTGAGGTTCTCATGCAAAAAGGCGACATCCAGGGACCGCCCTACGTCATGCCAGACGATATCGAACTGACGTTTCTGCGAAAGTTTATCGAGCGCCACAATGCAGGCATCCCTCACAATCCGCGTCTTCGTCATCTTGGGCCGAACGCGCACCCCCCGCCACATATAGACGAGTCGATGGAGTTGTCCACGCCCGAGTTGTCCGACGCGGGGTACCCACCCACGGGCCTCGTCGACCAGATGGCACGTCTACAGTCAAGTATGTCTCATGAAATTCCGTTGCTCCCCCGCTCAGTCACGTGTGGATTGTTGACGTACACTTTCTTTCTAGCAGATAACACCTCTGGCGTCTCGAGTCCGAATTATGCGCATTCGCCAGTGACACAACATCGTCCGCATCTCATCCGGCCTCCGTCGTCGCCTTCAACAGCGACGTACGAACAGCTGATACAAGAGGCGCAAACGTCAGGTCAGCGGATATTTCGACACCTGATTCGTAATGACAATGTGCCGAGTGTTTTTTTTTCTTTACGCTACAAGGCCAATTTCTGCAGGACGCGAGGGCGACGTTGACCCGGGCGCAATCACAGACGCAGGAAGCGTTCCAGCGGTATACCGCATGTTTGGAAGCGGAAGCGCGCGCGAGGCGAGAGGTCGTCCTTGCCGAACAACACCGCGACGAATTGAGTAAGTGTCTATGGAACCGCACGGCGGAGGCGCGCGCGCGCGAGTGATGCACTAAGCGGACTTTTTTTTTTGCGATCAGTGTCTACGCTGCTCTCACGAACACAGACAACCGTCGGTACGTAAGATGTGGCTCCCTCGCCTTCGTTCTCATAAGCCGTTCACGACCCAAAGAATATGCGCGCCATTCGTCCTTGCCGCAAGAAGACGTTCGGAATTCCCAACATGCACAGCATGTGCAGCACGCTCAGCAGGACGTAAGATCTATGGTATTCACATTCAATGCGATGGGGCCGCCCCGGTTAATACTCTTACGTCTTGACAGTATTCGTCACACCATCTAGCAGAGCGCCGGCCGTCGGCTGACATGATGACGCACAACGGTTCGAGGTCGCTGGACTGGAGGCAGCCGCCGCCGGATGTGTCGAACTCGTATCCTGGTGGACTGGAGACGATTCCTCAGTCCGAGGTAGGCAACGCCGTGTAACCGTCTCTCTCGAACCTGAATTTACTGAGTAGATGCGATCATCAAGCGACTCCTTCAAGTCCGAGCGCAAGCACTCGCGGAGCTGGGAGCAGGGTGGTCAGGTTGACATTCGAAGTAGGTATATCGTGAGTCCATTGGACGATGACAAAACTGATGCTATGAGGGTATAATGCTAGTTTTGCAAGACGTTACGGGTTTGCCGCCACGAAAACGGACGCACCATATGGTCGATCCGGTGGGCCACAGCGCCGCCTCTCTGATGTCCCAGACGATGGCACTGCCTCTGTAATTTATTTTTCTTTTGTTTCCCTTTTTAATACGCGCTGGCCGCCCCGTCGGTCGGTGTTCATAGATATGCCCGAGCAAGGTCCTGATGATACATGTCCAAAAGCCTGGTTATGGGTAAATATTGGATACTGCATTGTGCCGTTTCGTTTCATCGAATGACTACGTTCGTCGACCTTTTTCTTTTCCTTTTTTTTTTTACATATGATTGTGTTATCGGCCTGTACCAGAGCCGCTGTATTTCCCCTCTCCTTCCCCCTTGCTATTTTATCTCGCGAGGTTCGCATCAATCAGTCCGCCGTCCCACCTTGTGAAAAATCACTGGATGACGTGAAAATCCAAGCCAGGTTCGCTACGCATTTGACGGGGTGAACAGCCTGGGAGCGAGCATTTCTTGGTAAGGTGACATTAACTTTCCCGGTGGGTGTCGTGGGCCAACATTGCATTGACTTGGGTGAGAGTGATGGAGGTCGTCGACGTCTGCTCCCACCCAGCCCCACGGAGGTTGACGTCAGCAAGGAACCAGTAACGGTGCCGCCGTGCTGGGATTTGATGACGTAACTCATTATCGGGACAATGCGACCCGTTCGCGCCCTGCTCGACGTCAAACGCCAGTCGTCCACCGCCACCACCATCGCACACAATGTCTTCCACCGACCACCGTCGACTGGTCCATCTATCACCTGGTAGCAACAGACCCGGATCGCTTGGACATCAGATGGGCCTTGCAAACAAACGCTCGTCGTCGTGGCACGACTCAGCATCCTACGCTTTGTCCAAACGACCACTTGTTAGGTTGCTTGCGCCTCTTTGAACTCGCATTCCAGGACCATCAAGGAGAAGGGCCATGACGCCAATACTGGGGATAATCGCGTGGCCGCACATGTGTAGACCACATCTCATCTGTTTAAAAGGGCGCGTTTTTTTTTCGTGTCGCAGAGGCATTACCCATCCTGTTCTATCGATTTCACTGGAACCAATCTTTTTATGTCTCAGTCTTTTTGCTCCTTGGTGTCCCACGCGTATCTTTTGATAACGCCTTTCGGCTTGCTGTGACTCCGACGACGAAAACGCACATCGTGAAACAATATGCAGAATGCAGTGCCGCCGGGTCATCCGAAGTATCGCAGTGAGTTTTTCTTTTCCAGGTCAAATCAAAGGGGAAACGCGGGAGGACCGAACTTTTACCCGCAAAAAGCAAGGCTGTGTCGAAACTTGGCCACTGGAGACTGCCCTTTTGGTGAAAAGTGCAGTTTCATCCATCCCCCGTCCAGGCCGGGCATCGTCCATCCTCCCTCCCCTTCCGTTGCACCGGGACGGCACTTCTCTGATTGGAACGCGCTTTTCCTGCCACGGCTGCTTGCTTTCTCCAGGTTCCAAGGAGCTCGGAAAAAGAGGGTGCCACAACAGTCACCGCCACGATCTTCCCAAGGATTACAACTTGCTGACGAGGATCCATCGCTGGCGACCTCTCTCCTACTCTCCAAGTCTGATTCGACCTCTTTGGAACAGAAGCCACAAACCTGGCGATCTGGTAGACGAAGGAAACACCCGTGTAAACATCTCGTTCGCACAGGGGGTTATTGTCCGGCCGGAGGACAATGTAGATTGTAAGCCCCCATTTGTAGGTGCCACTCTCGTCAGCGTTCTC